>CM022490.1:28129082-28170480 GCA_011952105.1 Coreoperca whiteheadi | reverse complement strand
GAGAGGAGGAGAGATCGGTATTGTGTGTGTGTGTGGGGGGGGGGGTTTGTGGGGGTGTGTTGTGGGGGGGGGGGGGGGGGGGGGGGGGGGTGGTGGGCGGAGTCATAATATATCTCTGCTGCTTCACTTTTAACTTTTAGATTTTTAATCCTGAGAGTGTAATATTAAAGGTCTGGAGAACCTCTTAAGATCTATTTGTTGACATTGTTATATCACACCAAAATGTTGTGTAGCACCTCTGTAAGTTATTATTATCTTTTAAAAACTCTTCTCAAAACACAAAGCTTTTTATTTAAGCTAGCACACTGTCTTATTTCCAACATGTCTTAATTGTTTTATTACTATTGTTTTCAATTGTCTCATTTTATTTGCCTCCTGAAATGTTTTAATCCTGGTTCAACCACGTAAAGCACTTGGATTATTATTATTATTATTATTATGATGGAAGATGTTTGCCTTCAAAATCACAATTCTTGGGGGGAATTTGCAGGACAATGTGGCATTTTGGGGTGCTGTTGGGCTCTATAACAAAATCCAGGGAGAGCACTTTTCAATATGTACATTATAAGAGAGGCAGACTTCAGGTCAGATGTTAATCACATTCCTCTAATGTGATTCTAACTGCATGTCTGAAATGAAGCGCAGACTTTTCCATTTGCAATACTGCTTACATTAATGTTGATGTTTTGCACCATTTCCCCATAACTGGTTGCCAAATGGTTGCTTGTTTGTGTCCCGTCGACATCAGCTGCTACAAATGGACCAAATTCGATGGCACACAGTAAACTTGGTCTGACTGACTTTTAACACTTTTCATCCTTTTGTAAAGCTTTACTGCTCCAGGGAAGACAGTCTTCAAACGTCATGGTAGCCGTCAGCGTTTCTCGATGCATGTTTTTCTATTATCACATTAACATTGTTAGAGGAGCGAGTCTGTCTTTTAGCTTAATGCTGTGTGTGAATAGTAGAATTTAAATTAATCTTTCCCCCGTGATAACATGCATGTTATTGCACACCTCCCTTGAATCACAGGTTTCTGTAATCAGAGTGTTCGCTTGTGAAAGGACTCACAGCCTTGAAGGGGCAGTGGCAGGGCAGCCCGTAGGTGTGTAGCGGTTCGGGACAGTCCTGACCCGGAGGGATCAGCTGGTTCAGAACGTCACAAGCGTCCTGATAGTGACAACTGCCCAGCTCCTCCACACAGGGGACCTTCACCCAGAAACCTGCCACCTCCTTCTCCAGGGTCACGTTCAGCTGAAGCGGCGTGAAAGAGGAAGAGGAGACGACAACGTGTCAGGTGCTTGTGGACAGCGTGGGAGCTCTGCTGTGAGCTCTTCGCCCAAAACCCTGCAACCTCAGGAAGGAGAACAAGTGGCGAATGAAGCGAGAGAAGAGACATTTTGAGGTTTTTCAGGAGGCTTCTACGCTTCGTCGACACATAATGGGCAGATCTGGCTGCCTCAGAAGTACCTGAGGAAAGTGGTAGTTTACCAAAAATAAACTCCAATGAGAGGAGAAGAGGATACGACGTTTTGGAGTGACGTTGGCGGACGACACCACCATCATCGGCCGGATTACAAACAACGCGGGAGGAAATCAACATCCCTCCAGGCTGTGAGGCTGCGAAATCTACTTCATCTCATTTTTGTATATGACGTTTGTTTTGTTTTTTTGGTCTCGTTTCTGTGAGTGGCAAAACTCTCGAGAACTCTCGTTTTACGCCCGACCCCGAGCCTCGAAATCCAGCCGAAGGAGTTGAAAGTCTCTTTGTCTTACACTCTTCACGGCTCTGCGTACAGCGCACAGCCTGATCCGCTCACGTGAAGCTCGCAGGGTCGGCGGCAGATCCGGACACGCCCAGCCGAGGGCCGGCGTCGAGCTGCTCAGCGCAGACAGTTACTGTTGAGTAATACTGTATTTAATGTCCTATGCCTCAAGCAGACTTATGTGCAGGAGGGGAAGGCTTAGTGATTACGTCATCAGCTGCCTTTGAGCCTCGCTGCACTTAAGAGACCGAGGCCTCTGTTTTAATACACCGTAATACACCCGCAGGTGTCCCGACAGATCGTGGCTTTGTGCTGTATATAAAGGGCAGCATCGGCGTACTCACAGCCAGGGGAGCGCTCAGCTCCACAGATGTGGATCCAGAGGCCGAGGCCCTCAGGTCTCCCGGGATGGAGATCGGATCCGGAGACAGAGTCAGAGTCTTCAGCACCGCCGGAGCGTCCGGCTTCCCACAGTTGGTCCAGTCGAAGCCCAAAATCTGTCCACAGCGCACGGGGTTGACATGCAGAGTCAGGCGACACAAACCAGCCTTTCCAACATTTTCTGGCTATCACGTCCAGCTTGATAATGAAACGATAGCAGATTTCATTCAGGCTGACACAGTGCAAGCGGCCAGCGGCAGCACACGAGCTTCAGTTTCCTTGTTCGGTTTGGAGGTTTTGGTTGTTTCTTCGTCAAACTTTCAAATTCAAGACACAACTTTTTTTTTTTTTTAACTGTTTAATTTCACCGGTCAACCAGTGAGAGGTTAGTTTATTAGTTCTATTAATAATTAATTCATTGTTAATTATCATTATATTTATTAGACGTCTTTATTTGAAAGGTTACTGAAGGACCTAAGCTGCACATCGAGGCCTGTCTCTTTAAAAAGGTGCACTTATTAAAAGGTAACGGATGTTTTCCTCTTGAACCGGTCGCCCCAGGTTAAAGGGCACCGTAAAGGTTTTAAAACGCAGCCTGGTAGCGTGTTAGCATGTTAGCATGACGCCCTCACCTGCGCCGCTACGACTCGCTTCCGTCCGGAGGAGCCGCAGTCCACCTGAGTCATGCCTGCCACCAGGCTCAGCGCTACCGCGAGCGCTGACAGTTTGTCCATCTTGGCGCCGACACACGACGGGCTGCTGCGGCGACTGCGAGCCGTTAAAGCGACTCGGGACGAAACGGAGCCAACGCGGAAGCGAACAGCCGCTTGTCTCCGCCGCTGCGGTTACTTCCGGTTTTACTACCGGCCGAGTCTGTCACGTGACCGCGGAGTCACGTGACCCGGCGTGGTCCCAGTTTAGCGTCATCCAACACACCCAGGACTTACATTCATTTATATTGTATTCATTCATTAAGTATTTATTTGGGTAATTCATTTCTTTATTAATATATACATATATTTAATTTTACACCGAAATGCAACCGCAGGGGGGCACAAGCCAGTGTCTTCATGTGCCAGTCCCAAGTCTGGATAAATGCAGAGGGTTGTGTCAGGAAGGGCATCCGACGTAAAACACATGCCAAACTAAAAATGCGAATCATGACAATGACTTCCATACCGGATCGGTCGGGGCCCGGGTTAACAACGACCGCCACCGGTGCTGTTGACCTACAGGGTACCGGTGGAAATTGGACTACTGTTGGTCGAAGACGAAGAAGGAGAGGGGGAAGGTGTGTTCGTAGACAGAGAGAGAAGAGGAAAGCTCAGAATGTAGGACTGACAGTAGGGACTTTGAACGTTGGGACTATGACAGGGAAGGCTAGAGAGCTGATTGACATGATGCAGAGAAGGAAGGTGGACATACTGTGTGTCCAGGAGACCAGGTGGAAAGGTAGCAAGGCTAGAAGCTTAGGAGCAGGGTTCAAGTTGTTCTACCATGGGTCGGATAGGAAGAGAAACGGAGTAGGAGTTATCCTGAAAGAGGAGTTTGTGAGGAATGTTCTTGAGGTGAAAAGAGTGTCAGACAGGTTGATGAGCCTGAAGCTGGAAATTGAAGGGGTGATGTTCAATGTTGTGAGTGGTTATGCTCCACAGGTAGGATGTGAGTTAGAAGAGAAGGAGAAATTCTGGAGTGAGTTAGATGAAGTGATGCAGAGCATCCCCAGAGGTGAGAGAGTGGTGATTGGTGCAGATTTCAACGGGCATGTAGGTGAAGGGAACAGAGGTGATGAGAATGTGATGGGCAGGTTTGGTCTTCAGGACAGGAACGCAGAAGGACAGATGGTGGTAGACTTTGCAAAGAGGATGGAAATGGCTGTCGTGAACACTTTCTTCCAGAAGAGGCAGGAACATAGGGTGACCTATAAGAGCGGAGGGAGAAGCACTCAGGTGGACTACATCTTGTGTAGACGTTGTAATCTGAAAGAGACCAGTGACTGTAAAGTAGTGGTAGGGGAGAGTGTAGCCAGACAACACAGGATGCTAGTGTGTAAAATGACTCTGGTGGTGAGGAAGATGAAGAGGACAAAGGCAGAGCAGAGGACGAAGTGGTGGAAGTTGAAAAAGGAAGAATGTTGTTTAGTTTTCAGGGAGGAGCTGAGACAGACTCTGGGTGGTCAGGAAGTGCTCCCAGATGACTGGACCACTACAGCTAATGTGATCAGGGAGACAGGTAGGAGGGTACTCGGTGTGTCATCTGGAAAGAGGAAAGTGGACAAGGAGACTTGGTGGTGGAACCAGGAAGTTCAGGAGTGTATACAGAGAAAGAGGCTAGCAAAGAAGAAGTGGGACACTGAGAGGACTGAAGAGAGTAGACAGGAGTACAGGGAGATGCAGCGTAAGGTGAAGGTAGAGGTGGCAAAGGCCAAACAAAGAGCATATGAGGACTTGTATGCTAGGTTGGACACTAAAGAGGGAGAGGTGGATTTGTACAGGTTGGCCAGACAAAGAGATAGAGATGGGAAGGATGTGCAGCAGGTTAGGGTGATTAAAGATAAGGATGGAAATGTATTGACAGGTGCCAGGAGTGTGATGGGAAGATGGAAGGACTACTTTGAAGAGTTGATGAATGAGGAAAATGAAAGGGAACGAAGAGTAGAAGAGGTGACTGGTGTGGAGCAGGAAGTGGCAAAGATTAGCAAGAGTGAAGTGAGGAGGACGTTGAAGAGGATGAAGAGTGGAAAGGCAGTTGGTCCTGATGACATACCTGTGGAGGTATGGAAGTGTCTAGGAGAGGTGGCAGTTGAGTTTCTGACTAGCTTGTTTAACAAGATCTTGGAGAGTGAGAGGATGCCCGAGGAATGGAGGAGAAGTGTACTGGTGCCAATTTTCAAGAACAAGGGAGATGTGCAGAGCTGTGGCAACTACAGAGGAATAAAGCTGATGAGTCATACCATGAAGTTGTGGGAAAGAGTAGTTAGCTAGGCTAAGGGCAGAGGTGAGCATTTGTGAGCAGCAATATGGTTTCATGCCTAGAAAGAGCACAACAGATGCAGTGTTTGCTTTGAGGATGCTGATGGAGAAGTACAGAGAAGGTCATAAGGAGTTGCATTGTGTCTTTGTAGATTTAGAGAAAGCGTATGACAGGGTGCCGAGAGAGGAGCTGTGGTATTGCATGAGGAAGTCTGGAGTGGCAGAGAAGTATGTTAGAGTGGTGCAGGACATGTATGAGAGCTGTAAGACCGTGGTGAGGTGTGCTGTAGGGGTGACAGAGGAGTTCAAGGTGGAGGTGGGTCTGCATCAAGGATCGGCCCTGAGCCCCTTCTTGTTTGCTCTGGTGATGGACAGGCTGACGGATGAGGTTAGACAGGAATCTCCATGGACTATGATGTTTGCGGATGACATTGTGATTTGTAGTGAGAGCAGGGAGCAGGTGGAGGAGAATCTAGAGAGATGGAGGTCTGCTTTGGAAAACAGAGGAATGAAGCTTAGCCGCAGTAAGACAGAATACATGTGTGTCAATGAGAGGGACCCAGGTGGAACGGTGAGGTTACAGGGAGCAGAGGTGAAGAAGGTGCAGGACTTTAAGTACTTAGGGTCAACGGTTCAGAGCAATGGAGACTGTGGAAAAGAGGTGAAGAGGCGAGTGCAAGCAGGTTGGAATGGGTGGAGAAAAGTGTCAGGTGTGTTGTGTGATAAAAGAGTATCAGCAAGAATGAAAGGAAAGGTGTTCAAGACGGTGGTGAGACCAGCGATGTTGTACAGCTTAGAGACAGTGGCACTGAAGAAAGGACAAGAGGCAGAGCTGGAGGTGGCAGAGCTTAAGATGTTGAGGTTCTCTTTGGGAGTGACGAGGACGGACAGGATCAGGAACGAGTACATCAGAGGGACAGCTCATGTTAGATGTTTCGGAGATAAAGCCAGAGAGGCCAGATTGAGGTGGTTTGGACACGTTCAGAGGAGAGACTGTGAATATATTGGTAGAAGGATGCTGAGGTTGGAGCTGCCAGGCAGGAGGTCTAGAGGAAGACCAAAGAGGAGATTTATGGATGTAGTGAGAGAGGACATGAAGTTAATTGGTGTGAGTGAAGAGGATGCAGAGGACAGGGATAGATGGAGGCACATGATTCGCTGTGGCGACCCCTGAAAGGGAACAGCCGAAAGGAAAAGAAGAAGATTTAATTTTACACCGAAATGCTGACACACAGGCCTGGCCGTGTGGTAGGCTAGTAATATTTACCTTTACAACAGCTGGTAGGCTAACGTTAGCCTCTTTATTACACTGTGTATAACCTTTGCTGCAGACATATGTTGCTCTTCCTGAGGTTCCTATCATTTTTTTCCTGTTAAAGGGTTTTTGGGTTGTTTTTCCTTATTCGAATCGAGGGTCTAAGGACAGAGGGTGTCTTATGTTACAGATTGTGAAGCCCCTTGAGGCAAATGTGATTTGTGATTGTTGGGCTGCATAAATAAAACTTAATAGAATTGAATTGAATATGGTCAGAAACCACATCAGTCTCCACTGGATGCCTAGTTGTGCAAGCAGCTGCAGCTCTGACACAGGTAGGCCTGTGTATGCTGAGTAGTGGCCTACTACGTGCCTCTGACTGTTTTCAAAAGGTAAAAAAAAAAGAAGATTGTTATTATTATTTTGCCATATGTTTTCTAATCTGGAGCAATTTTTTAAACATTCGAATAATGCTCTGACAAAAGTTATTTTACAGCTACATTATATCTAGCAGGCCTACCTATATTAGAAAACAGCCCAGCAACGGGAAACTATTATTATTATTACTAAGAAATCAACACATAATGTTGAAAAGGGTTCAGAATGTCCTGTAGTTTCACATTAGCGCCTCTAGAGGCCGCTGTTGGACATCTGTTTCCCCATATACACTAACCAATAACACACACACACACATTCTCCGTAGAGCTCAGTGTCAAAGAGTGACCTTTGCAGCTGATCTGAGGTCTCTGGAGGAAGCAACGAAACAGAAGCGTTTTACAGGCTCTACATGTAAATCCATCCCACTGAGGCTTAAAAGGCTCTGAGACATATATGACCTGCGATGCATGTTGATGTAACTGCCGTTTTTGAAATCAGGATATACAGCGAGCTATCTTTCTAGAATTCAGGCTTAATATTTAAGACTGCAGTACAATGCATATATGCACATTGCCTCTTGTACATCCCTGTGTATCTTAATATTTAAGACTACAGTTTACTTTCACGCAGATTATTTTCCATTCTATATTTAATTTTACAGTATACATCTTTTTTATATTTTATTCTCATAATTTTATTGTTTAATTTTATTTCATTCTTTCATTGCTACATTTATGTATATTCTCATCTGTGCTTATGTAATATCTATGTATATTTTCACCTGTGTTGTATTCTTTAATAATTGCACTGTCCATGGAGCGGACCTGACTCACATTTCATTACTGGTTATACATGTTCGATATAATTGTGTATGTGACAAATAAATAAAACTTGACTTGAACTTGAACTTCAAATGATGATGGGTTAATAATACTAATAATAATGATGATGATGCAACAGCTAGACTGAGCCACTCATATAGGGAACAACACCTCCCTTATTAAGACACAGGACATAAAAAAAAAAAAGACACAAAAACAACCAGTCTGGAATCTCTTGCACATAAAAACACACAAGCAAAAAAAGCCCAAACTAAAACAGACTATTAAAAAGATATTCAAATATTTATGGCTGTGATTGGCTGGGTTATTGGTTATTTTCAGGCGCTACCAAAGTGACCTTGAATGCAACGCCGGTCTCGCAGCTGACTGAATCTCCGCTTGTCGGACTCTCCCCTCAGCGCGTGAACGCACCGTGACTCGTGGGCCTTGAAGTGTCGAAAACTGCCAACGGGGTTTCATTACAGCCCATAATATTAGGGCTCAGCTGAAGGCTTGCAAGAAACCTTCGACTCAAAACGAGGCAAAATGGGATCATAGTGTCTGGCAGAACATGCATTTCTTTATGCCGAGCCTGCCTGCAGCAGTGAGGGAGGAGGAAGAGGAGGAAGAGGAGGGGTTCCGGGAAGCCAGATGATGCTGTCAGTGAACGGAGGAGGAGGAGGAGGAGGAGGATCCTGTCCGCCGGCAGCAGCAGCAGCAGCAGCAGCGGCGCACCGAGCTCCTCTCCATCCCATGTGCTTGGAAGGAAAAAGACGAAATGGGCTCGGATCCGGACATGTGCTGCTAGAGTAGACCCCTGGCGCAGCCTTCTTTTCTTCTGATCCATCGCGCCTGGGTTCGAAAAAGACTGAGGTGGGGGCTTTTCATCACTCTTTGCCTGAAAATGCTTCCATGCTCATCATCCGCGCAGACGGAGGGATGCGAGGAGAGCGACGCGCGCATGCAAACAGAGGTAAAGCAGGAAAGACGCTCAAATGTTTTGCCTCTAATGCCATTTATTCTGCGTGCAAGTCCACGCAGAAATGTGTCCGGAGGCGACCCGTCCATGCCTTTCGGTCGGGACATTTTGCAGGCTCATGTCAGCCGGTATAGTTCGCATGCCGGCTTCTCCCGGGGGTTATTGTAGACATCAAAGAGCCGGACCCCTCCCTAAATGTGTCGCTCCCCTCGCCATGAAAGCGCAGAGGAGGAATTACGCGTTAGAGGTAGATTGCAATGGCTCCGTGGGGACGTTGCATGGTTTCTAAGTGGATTTTAGTCTTTTTAAAGAGAAACGCGCTGACCGTTTTATTCTCTGGCTGCAGGTCTGATGCCCCCGTAATGCACAGAAAAGGCCTCGCCTCAGGTCTGAACTGACATTTAACGGCACTGGTTTAATATACAGCAGCCTGCATGTGTCCATTTCAGGAGGTTTCCTCTATAAACCAGGACCTTCACTCCACCCGCAGCTCCCTCTGATCGCCTGTTCGGTGGAGGATTTTCACCTGGAACACTCCACACTGAGGAGTGGATACAATGGGAATTCAACCCACAACTCCTTCTGACGAGAATGCCTTGCTTTAGTCACTTAGTACTCAAGGAAATGACCGCGCCAACCCCTAGCACCACCCTTCGACCCACAAGGACAAAATCAAACCCCTAAACCTGCAGAATATAGTGCCTTGCTTCTTTACTTGAGCTAAACGGGCAGCTGAACCCTCCACCTTCACAGTGTTTTAATTTGTGCCCCAATCCCACCCCTACGCCTTCCTCCCCCCGCTGACCTACAAAGAGGGGATAGAGCTAGCAACCCTGCCTTGCGCTACCCATTTAGTTTGCGAAACACACCCAAGTCGGTTTAAGTGTCCACTTAATTACTGGGAATTTAACCCCCAACCCTAGAAGTGTGTTGATGCCTTGCTCTGCCCTTTGACCTATAAAGAGAAACTGACCCCATTGCATTACATTGGGAATTTAACTCCTATCTGTCAGTGCCTTGCTCCAGTCAGATTTTTTTTTGCCTTGCTTCCCCCAAGCGGTGCCTTGGTCCCTCCATTGTCCTAAAAAGAGGGAATGGAACCAGCAGGCCTGCCTTGCTCTACTTGCAAAGTGAATATGAACCGGTGCCTTGCCCTAGCCTCGGAGATGCTGGGAATTGAACCCCCGACCGTGGAAGTGTGTTAGTGCCTTGCTCCGGCCATTGACCTACATAGAAAGAAATGGGCCACCTTGCTCTACTCATTGCATTGCCCTCTTAATGCCTCGCTCCAGCCCCTGAATAACGTGATAAAAGGTAAACGTCAAATGATTCTGTTATCATTCAACAACTACAACTCCCATAAGGCTTTGCCAGCTTATGCTCTCAAACACTTTTCATGGTCTTCATTCAGCGAGCGGAGCTTGCTCAGGTGTCTCATCACGTGATCCGAGTTTCCACACATGGCCCACGTGACCGACGCACACCGGAGCCTTCACTGAATGAAGACCAGGAAATGCGGTTGAAAGCTTGTAAGCGGCCTTTTGAGCTTGGATTAGTCGTTGAAATGTTACTGTTGGGTACAGCAGCATGTACTCCTTTATCCTAGAATAGGGCCAGTGCCCCGGAAACAATCAGTCGATGAATCGCTTCAGAAAGTATCGGCATCTGTTTTTTGAAAATCGATCATTTCAGCACTTTGTGTTGAAAAGGGGTGGGGACATAAGGAAAGTACTTTTTTTTTTAAACACTGTCTTCATATGCGATTTTAGGAAATGTAACGGGGGGGGGGGTCAATATGAGGTAGTTCATTACATACATTACACACATATGTAACGTATTTTGTCATTATTTTGCTTTAACAGAGTTTTAAAGAATGGAATTCTGTTTTGTTGCGGCTGAAGTGATGTATCGGTGCAACGCTAATAAACGGGGAAGCAAAGCTACTTACTAAGTGATATCACCAATAAAATTCAAAGCAAAGTGTGGGAGAAATTTTGGGGGTGACTAAGGGGTTTAGGGGCGACCAAAGCGTGGTTTCACAATGGAGGCCTCAGGCGTTCCTATCACATGATAGAACTGTGTGGAAAACGGTGTAGTCGTGCATCCCCGTGCTCACTGAGCAGCACGGGGAAGTGAACCGCTCAGCCTGGCAGCGCCGGTGGCTCGCTGTGTGCCGGTGAACCCGCTGGCCTCGCTGTGCTCCTCAGGGAAATCCGAGCTGACAGAGTGCGAGACTGCAGGTGGAGCTGGGAGAAAGTGGGCCAAGTACATCCCGCTGCTGGAGGAGGGAGAGAGCCGGATGCTCCTTTTTGTCCTTCTTATCCGTGAATATCGGCTTGGCTTTGTCGCAGTCACGCCCGTTCAAAGAGTCAGATCTTAACCCTTAGTATCTACAACCCCGCTGAAAACACCTGTCATTACTCCAAGTTGAGCCAAAATCAGAATAGGGGCTTGGTGAGGTTTGGTTAACCGTTGTTTATCAGTGCCCACATTAAGTAGGCAAATAAGTGTGCATTTAACATTAAAGAGATTCAATCAGACCGGAAGGTTCGGGGGTGATGATGCATCCATCAAAGGATGAGCGTGTCAGATACCCCCTTTACGCCTTGCACTAACGTGTGATCTGTAACTGGATGTGGAAAAAAAAAACGTGGAAAAGCCAGGTGAAAATACATTTGAAATGCATTGTGGTAGGAGCCAGGCGTAAATGAACTTCATAGGGCATGTTAACATGCTAAGGGCATAGGTCTCCTCTGACAGGCGACCAAATGAAACGCACCGTTACCTTGAATAACATTACGGATTTCTCTGGGTTCCACCATTGCCGGAACAGAATTGGTGATTTAACATCACTGCACTGAAAGAGGAACAATCACTGGTAAACAAATATTGAGAAGCCATAACTGCTACATTATTGGTCTAAATTTGATGACCCTTCAGGGGTTCGACGTATCTTGTCACTTGGACCGTGGAGTCTGCATCGTGTATGGGGGCCATTGAATAAATACAATAGTTTAAGAAAAGCTTGGAGATATTCAGAATCTACTCTATGTAATGAATGATGGGCCATGCAGTCAGGTCTTTCTTCTGGAGGTTTTTACCCATTTAAATGACAACACATTTTGATAATTATTCTGATTAATACTCAGTGTTTGACTCCAGTTGTGAAGTGTGAGTTTTCTTTAAATGATCTCCCCATTGTTGCTCAGCATAAAAATACAGGATCATTTTTTAATTAGGCCATAACCATCCGTTTGTTTCTGAGAAATCGTGCCTTTTGCGTCTCTGAATACTGCATGAGCCTCACCCTCTTACGATATATAGAGCGGCTGCAAATAAAGAAAGCTTTGTATTTACCGCTGACCAGTCGCCCAGTTAGTTATTGTTGTTGTGTCAGACCGTTTTGGTGTGCGATGGCGTGGATGCCCACTGATTCATGAGGCCAAAGTTCCACACCTAGGTTTCACGTGATAACAACCAAACAATCTCCGTGACATCTCAGCAAAGTCCACACACGGAGGAAGGTCACCAGATGTGGCACATAGCTTTGGAATCATCAAGTTGGACCTTGGGTTTTCTTTTCGAGAATGAACCAAGTTTCTCACTGACATGCACCTTGGGATCTCAGTTTACTTACTCCTCTCCTTTCACTTTCATGTGATGATTCAACCAGGAGAGTTTTGTGTCTGTCCAAGACTTAAACCGCTCCAACTAACATCTCTGTCTCTGTGGAAATGATCTGGGCTTTTGCCTCCAGAAGGCCTGGATGCCCAGAATACAAATTTGGGTCACTGGTTATGATGAAAGGCAAAATTAAGTTCAGGTTTTTAGGTGACGAGATCACTTGTGATTCGGGTTTGATTTGCCGTCCACAGTTTGATGCAAATTGTGTCCTTTCCACCCAGGAGGCGACAAAATGAAACCTACAGTTTGTCCTTGAGTGTTGACGCAGGTTTGCACTTGTTAAGCTCTGTGACGTCTGCAGCAGCTGCTGCTGCTGCTGCTGCTGCTGCTGCTGCTGCTGCTGCTGTCACCCAAGTTTCATCCCTTCCGACATCCAGACTGTTCGGCTTCTCCACAGCGGCTCATCCTAAATATAGCGCAGCAAGGGACACTCGCATCAGATGCCGTGGATGTGAAAATGAGTAGTTAGTTTGCCTTTTGTCCGGAAGCCGTCAAGTCAGCGGGAGCAGAAAGAGTCAGTCTGTTATCAGAAGTGATGGGCTGTCGGTGTTCAAAGGAAGGCCCGGCAACACTTTGAGACGATGGAGAAGGGCAGTGCAGCCTTCAGCTGGGAGGGGCATCAGGCAAAGGGAATGTTTATAAGGAGAACATGGTGAGCGGGAAATCCTCTCCCAGTCCCCTCAGACAGAATTGGCAGCTGCTAAAACTTCCAAACCTTCTCGGCTTCTGTCTCCGGAGTATTTCAGGGGAGATGGACAGGTGCTGCTTTCCATTAAAACTGCTCTAAAGATGCATTCAAAGCCAGCAAGGTTCTCTACCTTGTTCCCTGTACGGCAATGGGTGGCCTAGTACGCAGACGAGGTCAAATAATTTCTAAACATCATCTGCTGATGTTACATATATACCTTTTAGATAATTAAAAGGTTCACACGACAACAACAAATGGCATACAGAAGAACAGTATGGCATCCTACAATTCACATGAAAATCTGGCAACTATCTTGCTGTTGGACTCATTATTTTGGGGATCTCCACACAGTCATCCCTCCTTAAGTTCTTTTCACAGTTCAGTTTGGTTTTCCAGACACTGAATTTTATATTGGTTTGTTTTGAAAGTATCGCGCGAACCGATTCCATGAGCCAAGGTTCCAAGCACAATGTATATCTGTTTAAAGACATGTCCGCAGTCTCCTGCCGTGCACTGTGTCAGGCAAAACGGTGAAACATCATCGTGGAAGTCATGTGTACGTTTTTCTGCAATTCACTGACTCGCTCACAAATTAGCTCTCTTTTTGTAGATTATGGAGGTTGGCGGGTACCACGGGCAAAACGTTTGACAGCTCCTAAGAATTATTAGTTTACAACGTCACGTTAATAATTCACCAAGGTGCCCATCGCTCACAAGGTTAAGTGTAGAGGTGAGGGCGGTGAGATTTTTCTGTTCCTTATGTATATATGTACGTGTACGTGTTTGTGTGTGTGTATGTATACATAAATATATTGTAGTGGAAAAATAAAATATAAGATTGGGTTTTTTCTTTAACCCCTATTTTAACTGTCTATGGTTTTTCCCTGATGGAGAGAGAGTGCGCAGTATGTCTCACACACACACACACACATATATATATATATATATATATATATATATGCACATATATAGGTCAAATATATATTTTTTAAAATAATGACTAATACATTCACGTGCCATTTTGTCTTTTTAAATTGTACTTAAAGTATTTTGGGAGTGGTGCTTAGTAACAGCTCAGTGTGTAAACTCTCCTCTGAACACACAGCCTGTGGTTGTGTCTGACTCACAGTGTGTGTGTGTGTGTGTGTAACTGTACTCTGTTGGTATCAGTGACCTGTATATTCAGTCTGTTGTGGGAACATGATCTAATGCATTGACCCCGCCGTCTGCTCCTGCAGTGCACCAGGCTGACGGAGGAGCGAGACGAGGCCGAGAGACAACTCAAACACATCAAGAGAGGTGAGTCCGCCTCCCTGCAACCTCGTCAGACGCCCTAACCCTAACCCTAACCCCCCATCACAGACCCCAAGCAGGGTTTAAAGTCACACAACTAGATGTAGGTTAGACACAGTGAAGTTACTTGGACTTACGGGGTCATTTGCCAGACGTCCAACCCCCCACCGCCTAACTAATAATAATAATAATAATAATAATAATGAAATAGATTATTTTTAAGGTTGGTTACAGCATGTGGTGTCTCATCAGTAAATCAAACTACAGACATTTTTAACCACAGTAGTGGTGCAGCTCTAGGGATTTTAGTGTTGATCCTTGGTTCTCCACTATTGGATGGATTGCAATGACTTTTTGTACAGACATTCGTGTTCCCCAGACGGTGCATCAAAACAATAAAAAGGCATTGTGTTACTTGTTAAGCAGACCAGACCGAGGTTGAGATCCCATCGGCGATTATGAACACGCCCACAGCCTCAATTGTTGCTCTTAACATAACATAAACATAGCAAGGTAACTTTTATTTCAGGAACCAAATATACAGGAAAATACACTGTAAATGTATACAGAAAGTGTCTCTTCCAGGCTCCACGTCGCTGCCCCATGTTTTGAACCCTGGCTGCACAGGCTGTAAACCCTTTTCTCTTCTATACCAACAGAATTGACTTGACGAAATGATGGTTATTAGTGCTTAACATTACAACCGGGGTCTTGTGTTTTTTTTTAAGTTTTGGCCGTCATTTGCGACAGTGGCAAAAGCATTGCAAGAGAACTGCTGCGATCTTGGTGCATGTTGAAAAAGAAACTGAAAAAGAAGTCAGACGATCAGGCAGGCTGAGAACAAACCTCCTGGTCGGACAAACTTATTTGGAAGAAAAAGCCAAGCGTAATGGTAAAATAAAGACCCCGAGCTGTCCAATGTAAAAAAAAAAGTCCATTCAAACTTCCCGTTTCAACTTTAAGCTACTGTACTCCCTGCAGTAGGGCTCGTTATCAACATGTGGCGGCTGGGGCCGTGGCTTGGTGGCAGAACGGTCGCCTGCCAATCGGAAGGTCAGCGGTTCGATCCCCCAGCCGTGCGTCGAAGCATCCTCGAGCATTTTTGAACCCCAAAAATGCTCCCGAAGCTGCGCCTTGGGTTTGTGAATGTTCTCATATGTAAGTCGCTTTGGATGAAAGCGTCTGCTAAATGACTAAATGTAAATGCATGTGAGGTGCGCTCACTTTCAGTTTCACCTCCAAACAAAGTGGTTTAGGGAATCTGGGTAAACTGCTGGTTTGTTTGCAACCTGTCTGATCGTTTGACTTCGTGACCCATCAGCCTTCTCTTTGCCGATGTTTTCAGTGTTCCCAGAGCTCTGCTGTTAGGGGATTACAGTGTTATCACAGCTGATACAAATCACTATGGCCAGAAGTTTGAAAATAAAACCCAAATGTTGTAGTAACCTGGAGTTTTCCATTTGAAAAGGTTGAATTGAGCTCGAAATCACCCATCAACACACACGGTCGCACCACAAAGGAGGCAGACACATCATCCCGTCCACAATCAGACATGTGACACCGTAACAGCATGTTTCTCTGTAGAAAAGTAAAAAGCACATTGGAAATCCTGCGACCTCCTCATATATGATCGTAATAAAACATTTTAGAGCATCGCTTCTTTGCTGTCCCTTTGCCATTATTGGACAGTAATAATGTGACATTTTAACAAAGCATTTAGTGACGCGTCGAGCGTTACGAGCCTGCATGTAATAAAAGGTATCTTCTTTCCTAAACGATGACCTAACTGCACAAAGCAAAATCGTCACAGAGAAGCGGTCAGTCGGTGATCAGTTCACGACGCCTGTCCGCTCGAAGGGACCCGGGGGAACCTCGGGGTGACAGTTAAAAAAAAGGGTCATAATAGCTCTTCCACAACCGACGCTTTAACGAAAACCTTTCTGAATAGGGCTGAAATAATTTACCACTCTTTTATCATTGAAGCCTCAAGTAAGATTACCAGCTGAGGATGTTTCTAAATAGTCGCTGGCTGGTCATATTAAGACCGTCCTAACTGTATTAGGGTTTACACACTTTGTGCCAGTCAACTTGGGATTCTGTTGCATGTTGTTTTGTCAGGCAATTGTCAGCGGTTTCTTTATAGTCTTCATTAGCTATCACATATCACAGCCCAGCCTTCAATGAATTATGTTTGTATTAGACGATTCTGCTGTGGCGATTTACAGTATGTCGACTGCCATTCTCTGCTAGAGTATATAGAAGTATTGTCTTCTATATATTGCAGTGAAAAGTAAAGGACAATATACAGTATGCAATTAGCTTCGGCTAAGGGCCAGTTCTGTCAGCATTGTTCAGTGGGGGCCAAGGCTGATTTACAGACTGGGGGGAGACATGGGCGTAAAGGGTTAGAATTCTTCAGATCGATTCAATGAATATATATATTTATTTACTTGGAAATAAAACAGCATGTGAAGTTGGATGTAAAACATGAAGACATTTGAACTGTTGGGAGGTTTTGTAGTTTTTTAAAAAAATTTTATGCTGCTTCTGCTTACAAGCCGACAAAATCCAAATCTGGATATCTCCGATTGCTCAAATGTGTCTCTGTGACCAGCTCGGAAGAACGTAAAAGGAAAGATGAAAAACTCTTAAGATGAACGGATGACAAGTCCTTCAGCTGGACTCAAACCCAAAAACTTTGCCCCCAGAAACGTGTCAACAATGTGTCTGCAACAGCAGAAGTGGACCTAAAATCTTCAGCGTCAGCAGAAACGCTGATCCTCTTTTTCATTGCCGGTTCCGTCACTTCAGTCTTTCATTCATTGCACTCGTTTATTCATTCACTGCCTCTCCCCAGAGAAGACAGCAGTCGCTCTTGTCATGTTATTCCCATGAATTATTAAAATCTCCTGCCATGAATTATTCAGCAGCGGAGGAAGGATGAGTGTGTGCGTGTGGGAGGGGGTTACCGCTCCTGCCGGACTCTTCCATTGTGCTCCTTCAAAAGGCCTTTCTACCTGCTACTCCATATTTGATGGCCAGATTTAATGAGGGAGCCTTCGCTCGCCGTCAGGTACTTGATTTCAGGCTCGTTTGAATCTCAAAGGGCCAGACTGAGCGAGTTCAGCACAGATTAACTGACTATAAAACAGTGAAAACATGACCTGGCCCGAGACTCACGGTTAGATAATACGCCTCGACGATGCGAGCGCGCTCATGATCGCACTGCATTTAATCCGTAATGCGTCTGAGTTGCTGAAAGATCCTGTGGAAGATTTTCTTTTTTCACTTAGACAAGTATTGGATGGATTTCTATGACATTAGGTACAGACATTCATGGTCCCCAGAGGATCAATCCCGGTGCCTCTGGTGATTCCCTGACTTTTCGTCTAGCGACGCTAACAGCTCAGATTTTCCACTTATCCAGCATTTTAGGTCACGACAAGATCTCAACTAAATACCTAAATAATGAAAAAGATCAATTGTCAGTTAAACTTTATGGTTAAGTTCTGGCTAAGTTTAGGCAACTAAAACGACTTGCTTAAGGCTCTGGAAAAATTGTGGTCATGGTGAAAAGAAACTAACATTGATTGATGGTAAGTGATACGACACAAACTGCTGTCTCCGTTCTCTGAGTGACAAGCTTTTGGCACTCAAACCGTCCGCCCCAGCCTCCTTCCTGAGACTTTTTGTGGCAATAAAACAACGTCACGCCACCCCTGCCTTTGCCACTGAGAGACTAAGTCATTATTTACACGACCACAACAGGTCGCCTGTTAGGAAAATGTACATTTTCCTCTACAACTACTAAACCTCGGCTCTACTTTGAGCTCAGTGCAAACATCGCTGGCTCATGTTAACAAAACCCCCCCAGACACCAACCAGATGAAGGCAAGATAGCCTAAAGTGTTGCAAGGAAGCAGTAGAGAGTTGTTTGAAGCGTTTGATTGTTAACATGCTAAAATGAAAGCTTTCTGTGAGACCCTGATCATGGAACACGTGTTTCATGAGCTCAGCAATAAAGCTGGAGAAAATAACTTTCCTGCCTATGATCCCACAAAACAGAAAGCAGGCAGAAAACCATTTGCCTGTGTTCTCTACATGTACATTATCGATGCGCAATACCACACCGTGAAAGAGATGGAGATGGACGACAGTTTGAATGGACGACGTGCTGAGACCCCGTGACGACGTGCTGACGTAAGCGTTTTGTCCCCTTTCCGGTTACAGGTGTTTGTTTGTTACCTGTAGCGTGTAGTTTGCTGCTCTAGCTCAACACAGCTAATTTGTGCGACTCTTCATTACATTGACTAACTATCTGCTATAACGTTACATTTGAACGTTTATTAGTTTTGCCTAAGCACTTACGGCGCTTCAGTGTTGCTAGCTACCAGTCTCTACCTTAGCAGCTAGCAATGGCTTCTCTCCCTCTTTCTCCCTCTTCCTCTCCCGCTCTCTCTTGCTCGGTGTGTCAGATGTTTAGCTATTCCTCTGCCTCCTTTACTGATAATGGTACATGTAATAAATGTTGTTTATTTGTAGCGTTGGAGACGAGGCTTAGTGATTTGGAAACGCGGTTCCGCACCATGGGAGCTCAGTCGGCAGTTGCTAGCCAAGCCCCAGTAGCCGGTGCGGACCGACTAGAGCTAGCTACTGTTAGCCGTTCCCCGGCAGCTCCCGAGCAGCCGGGAATCCAGGGCGGCTGGGTGACCGTCCGAAGGAAGCGTAGCCCTAGGCCGAGGCCCACGGTTCACCACCAACCCGTTCCCGTTTCCAACAGGTTCTCCCCACTCAGCGACGCACCCGCTGAGAAACCAACTCTGATTATTGGCAGCTCCATTTTGAGAAACGTGAAGTTAGCGACACCAGCGACCATAGTTAAATGTGTTCCTGGGGCCAGAGCGGGCGACATTGAATCATATTTGAAACTGCTGGCTAAAGATAAACGTAAATACAGTAAGATTGTTATTCACGTCGGCGGTAATGACACCCGATTACGCCAATCGGAGGTAACTAAAATTAATGTTGAGTCGGTGTGTACATATGCAAAGACGATGTCGGACTCCGTAGTTTTCTCTGGGCCCCTCCCAAATCTGACCAGTGATGACATGTTTAGCCGCATGTCTTCATTCCGTCGCTGGCTGTCGAGGTGGTGTCCAGCAAACGATGTGGGCTTCGTAGATAATTGGCGGACTTTCTGGGGAAGACCTGGTCTGATTAGGAGAGACGGCATTCATCCAACTTTGGATGGTGCAGCTCTCATATCTAGAAATCTGGCCGAGTTTATTAGTGGACCTAAACCATGACAACCCAGAGTTGAGACCAGGAGGCAGAGTTGCAGTCCTACACGCTTCTCTGCGCTTCCAGAGCAGTTACCCACCCAGAATCCCATAATGACGGTGTCTGCCCCCCGGCCACGGGAATTTATAAAATCAAAAGCTAACAGAAGAGGAGTTATACATAATAATTTAAAAAAAATTATCACAACAGAAATAGCACCTCAAAATAAGAGAATTAAATGTGGACTCCTAAACATCAGATCTCTGTCATCTAAAGCTGTACTAGTAAATGATCTGATATCAGATTATCACATTGATTTATTTTGTCTCACTGAAACCTGGCTGGGTCATGAAGAATATGTTAGCCTAAATGAATCCACTCCGCCCAGTCATATTAATACTCACATTCCTCGAGGCACCGGGCGAGGAGGTGGAGTTGCAGCCATCTTCGACTCAAGCCTATTAATCAACCCTAAACCTAAACTAAATTATAACTCATTTGAAAGCCTTGTTCTAAGTCTTTCACATCCAACCTGGAAAACACGACAGCCAATCCTATTTGTTATAGTGTACCGCGCTCCTGGTCCCTATTCAGAGTTTTTATCTGAATTCTCAGAATTTCTATCAGGTTTAGTCCTTAAAACAGATAAAGCAATTATTGTAGGTGATTTTAATATTCATGTGGGCGTTGAAAATGATAGCCTTAGTACTGCGTTTATCTCATTATTAGACTCGATTGGCTTCTGTCAGTGTGTACATAAACCCACTCACTATTTTGGCCACACCCTCGACCTTGTTCTGGTATACGGCATTGAAATTGAACATCTAACAGTCTTTCCACAGAATCCTTCACTATCAGACCATTATTTAATAACTTTTGAACTCCTATTACTGGAGTACACACCAGCAGTCAAATACTACTACAGTAGATGTCTATCTGATAGTGCTGTAGCTAAATTTAAGGAAGAAATTAAATCTGAATTTCACTCAATGCTATGTCTTAACATAACAGAGGACTCTTATGCAAATTTCAGTCCGTCCCAAATTGATCATCTTGTTGATAGTGCTGCAGGTTCACTGCAAACGACACTTGATTCTGTTGCTCCTCTTAAAAAGAAGATAATAAAACAAAAAAGGCTAGCTCCATGGTATAACGCTGAAACCCGCAAATTAAAGCAAACATCACGAAAACTTGAAAGAAAATGGCGTTCCAACTATCTAGGAGAATCTTGTTTAGCCTGGCAAGATAGTCTTAAAATATATAAGAAGGCCCTCCGTAATGCCAGAGCAGCCTACTACTCATCACTAATAGAGGAAAATAAGAACAACCCCAGGTTTCTTTTCAGCACTGTAGCCAGGCTGACAGAGAGCCACAGCTCCATTGAGCCATGTATTCCTGTAGCCCTCAGCAGTAACGACTTCATGCGCTTCTTTAATGATAAAATTTTGACTATTAGAGAGAAAATTAATTACGTCCTGCCCTCAGCTGGTGCCAACCGATCTGCAAGCATAGAGGCGTTGGAGGGAGCTGTGAAACCTGATGTGTACTTGGACTGCTTCTCTCCTGTCGACTTTATTCAACTAACGTCGACAATTTCTTCATCTAAGCCATCGACCTGTCTCTTAGACCCAATTCCAACTAGGCTGCTTAAAGATGTTCTACCATTAGTTAGTTCATCTTTTGTAGATATGATCAATTTGTCTTTACTGACAGGTTATGTACCACAGTCTTTTAAAGTAGCTGTTATTAAACCTCTCCTTAAAAAGCCCACACTGGATCCAGGGGTTTTAGCCAACTATAGACCTATATCTAACCTTCCCTTTATCTCTAAGATCCTTGAAAAAACTGTTGCTAATCAGTTATGTGACTTTCTAAATAACAATAGTATATTTGAGGATTTCCAGTCAGGTTTCAGAGTGCATCATAGCACAGAAACAGCACTGGTGAAAATTACAAATGACCTCTTAATTGCATCAGACAATGGACTTGTCTCTGTACTTGTCTTGCTAGATCTTAGTGCTGCATTCGATACCATTGACCATCAAATTCTATTACAGAGACTGGAACATTTAATTGGAATTAAAGCAACCGCGTTAAGCTGGTTTAAATCCTATCTATCAGACCGATCTCAGTTTGTTTATGTTAACGATGACTCATCGAAGCACACCAAAGTTAGTCACGGAGTTCCGCAAGGTTCTGTGCTTGGACCACTTCTATTTACTTTATATATGCTTCCTTTGGGCAATATTATTAAAAAGCACTCCATAAAGTTTCATTGTTACGCAGATGATACCCAGTTATATTTATCGATTAAGCCGGATGAAACTGATCAGTTAGTTA
Organism: Coreoperca whiteheadi; assembly: GCA_011952105.1. Classification (NCBI taxonomy): domain Eukaryota; kingdom Metazoa; phylum Chordata; class Actinopteri; order Centrarchiformes; family Sinipercidae; genus Coreoperca; species Coreoperca whiteheadi. The sequence continues at coordinate 28,148,643 of CM022490.1, read as the reverse complement.
ACCTTCAATCATGCCTTAAGGACATAAAAACCTGGATGACCAGAAATTTTCTGATGCTAAACTCGGACAAAACTGAAGTTATTGTACTTGGCCCCGAACGCCTCCGAGACTCGCTGTCGGCAGACCTAATTGCTCTAGAGGGCATTGCCCTGGCCTCCAGCACCTCTGTGAGGAACCTAGGAGTTATCTTTGATCAGGATCTATCCTTCGACTCCCACATGAAGCAAACCTCACGGACAGCCTTTTTTCACCTACGTAACATTGCCAAAATCAGGCACTTCCTGTCTCGAAGTGATGCAGAAAAATTAATCCATGCATTTGTTACTTCAAGGCTGGATTACTGCAATTCCATATTATCAGGCAGCCCGAAAAAGTCACTTAAAATTCTCCAGTTGATTCAGAACGCTGCAGCACGTGTACTGACAGGAACTAGGAAAAGAGATCATATTACTCCAATACTATCTTCTCTGCACTGGCTCCCTGTGAAATCCAGAATAGAATTTAAAATCCTTCTCCTCACCTATAAAGCTCTTAATGGTCAGGCACCGTCGTATCTTACAGAGCTCATAGTACCTTATCACCCCACTAGAACACTGCGCTCTCAGAATGCAGGGTTTCTTGTGGTTCCTAGAGTCTCCAAAAGTAGAATGGGAGCCAGAGCCTTTAGCTATCAAGCTCCTCTCCTGTGGAATCAGATCCCAGTTCGGGTTCGGGAGGCAGACACCATCTCCACATTTAAGAGTAGGCTAAAGACTTTTCTCTTTGATAAAGCTTATAGTTAGGGCTGGCTCAGGAGAGTCCTGAACCATCCCTTAGTTATGCTGCTATAGGCCTAGACTGTCGGGGGACTTCCCATGATGCACCTCTCTCTCTTCACCTCTGTCCTCCTCTCCATCCGTATGCATTCGCATCCCATAAATGCATGTCACTAACTTGACTTCTTCCCTCTCCCGGAGTTTTGTGCTTTGTCGTCCGTCTATTCTTTCTTAGTGTCACTTTCAGCAGGTATTTCAGTGTCCGGAGATGTATCTGGATCGGTGACTATGGCGACCTGCTGGGGCAGTGCTGCTGTGTCTATGGTGCAGGGGACGAGTGGCTCAGGTCCTGCTCGTTGGCCTTCAACTGGAGCTGCTCGGCTGTCCGTCTGGACCCATCATCTTCCCTTGTGTTTTGCCACCTAAATATTTCTAATGTAATAATGTGTATGTATATACAACAGTTTTGCCATCATGGCTATTTATGTTATAGTTTTGATGCTATAAATCTATTCTGTACTTACGACATCTATTGCATGTCTGTCCGTCCTGGGAGAGGGATCCCTCCTCTGTTGCTCTTCCTGAGGTTTCTATCGTTTTTTTTTCCCCTATTAAAAGGGTTTTTTTTGGGTAGTTTTTCCTTAATCGAATCGAGGGTCTAAGGACAGAGGGTGTCGTATGTTACAGATTGTGAAGCCCTTTGAGGCAAATGTGATTTGTGATACTGGGCTATATAAATAAAATTGAATTGAATTGAATTGAATTGAAATACAAGCGGTAGCATATCGCCGCATGAACAGACATGGCGAAACACTGGCGGGTGTGCGACGCACGTGAAGACACCTACGCCTGTTGTTCTCTACGTAAGCCCACGCAATGCTGAGACGAGACCCACGTCATTGATGGCAACAGCTGACGCGCTGCAACAACCTTTTTCACGGCAGGCGTTTTTTTTTTCTGACTTGTCACAGCAGGAAAAGCACAGGTGAAGCTAAGTTAGTTGACGATGGCTCAGTTCCATCTAGTGTCCCAGTAAGCAATGACAGCGAGCCAGCAACTGGAACTAGCTCATCTAAATGGAACACGGCCATTTCATCTATTACACCTGTGCTTTTCGTTCAATGAAGACCCAAAATGTCTGCTGCGACAAAGGTCTCTACGTCACTGTTGTATTTCCCAGCGTCGGAGCACAGCCGCGCTCCAGAAAAGCTGCGGTTTTATCACATTGGCTACCCAGCCACGGTAGCGGCGTATTAAAAGAGAGTAGGGTTCAAACTCGGACACAGGCAAAACTCCTGGAGCAACAGAAAGCGCACCGCATCTTTTTAGAGGAGGTGGTTCAGAGAGTTTAAGATGGCACTCTGGGATGAAAAGGTCCATCAGAAGGTTTCTTTGCCTTTAGCAGCAGTGAACGTATATCAGACACTGCATGTTCTCGAACTTTGTACTTCCTCTCTGTTAAAAGTGGAAAACTGCCTCTTCCCCAAAGCTACGGCTGCATGTTCCCGAGCCTTTCACAGGCAAAAGCTGATGTCTGACAGTCTGCAATTCACGCTTTGCATTAAGCCGGAGCAGCAGAGCAAGGTGTTTGCAAAGGAGCTGGGTGGTAAACATGCCTCACAGGATGGGATTTTAATAGCACTTTCAAACATCCGGAAAGAAAGAAGAAACGTGCAAAAAGTGCAGGCGACGCAAAGAAACCCCCCAAGGGCAAATTGATACAAATATCTGGCCTCAAAAACAAAGTTTAAAAAAAAGAGCCAACCGATACACCATCTAATGCTACTGTAACTGAACATGTATAGCTGGAAGCTAACCGTGATGCCACTCAACCTTACAGAACTGATCGCCTGTAGCGCTGTCAGCTTATGCAGCCTAGTTATTCAGTCTACTGTACTTAGACAAAAGCCCGTGGCTGCACTTTCCCTGCGTTCTAGTGCTTTCGGAAATACTGTAATTACATGCTGAGAGCACATGAAGCACCAGCAAACTGGTGACATGTGACCTTGGAAAGTCTCCTTTTCCCTGACGGTCGTAATGGAGAGATGGTGCAGCTTTCTGGGTTCATCGGTCAAGAATTATAGATATCTTTTTCTATGATTTATTGGTTTGAATATCATGTTAATAATTCATGTTGCTGTATGTGTGTATTTTTCAGCTTTTATAGTGTCACTCAATGAATGAATCAGTGGCATTAGGGCTGCATCGATAATGATTATTTTCAGTTGAACTGTCGATTATCTTTTTTAATTAATTGACTCACCTGAGAAGATGCTTGGCATTTTTGCTTGATAAACAACTTCAATGATTAATCAATCATAAAAATAGTTGTTGACTCATTTTATGTTTTATGTCGGCACATCGATCAATGCAGCGACTGACTTGTTTCATTACCAAATTACACACCTGAAATCAGTGTTGAATATTATTTCTTCCACTATGGCACAAAGCAAGTCAGTACTGACGGACGGCCTGATCGATCGATTGATTAAAAGACAGTTACAAAGACACGGTACAGTTTAGAACAGCAGCAAATTTGGCATTTTTGATCAACGAACCAGTGAATTGAATAATTTACTCATGGTTTCAACATTCTATTCCATACCAGAAAAAAATATGAAATGTTGTTGATGCTGCCACTGATCAGTGCCAACGGACTAATTGATTGATTTAAAGTCCGATAAACGGCCACACGAATACCGTAAAACACAACGAGCAATTCAGGAATGAAGGCCAACAAAGGGAGAGAGAGAGAGAGAAAAGATGCGGACAGTTGAATTACACATCATTTATTCATTTTTGGTTTTTACAATGTAACATATGATAAAACTCGACTGTGTTCTATAACTGCTCTGGCATTGCTTTGCGTTTTTCCATCCAAAAACCCTCAAATGCACATCAAATCATATTTACAGCTGTGAATCTCTGAAGTAGAAGCTTAAGAGAAGCACTTGAAGGCAGGATTAGTCCGCCTATTGTTCACAGTTTAGCTCCGCTCCCGTTAATGCTCACTGCTCTTTTTGTTGCAAATCCCTTGTAGGAAAGAAGGTGACTTTTTAAGTCGCGGATGCATCCCGAAATTCACCAGAAACCATACTCTTCCAGGACGGAGTGGTACCAGTTTGGACTGGAAACGTTCAGTAGGACGTTGGCTTGGTGTTAATTCCCGCGTCCAGCTTTTCAAACCCTTACCAACACACTTTTCTAACACTCCGCGGTGGGATTTCACCATTACCCATGGATGGATGTGCACACCGTTGGCTAATCCTCCAAATCATCTGTTCACAACATGCATCGTCACTAAAGAGGCTTTCCCCGGCTTCAGCCCGCTGGTGAAAAACAAAGGCAGCGTTCTGTCTTTGGCCCCGTCACATCATTACGGGCTTCGTGAATTTCTCTCATGAAGCCCTGAACGCAGAGGAGTTAGTGACCCAGAACAGTTTCTGACAGGAGACAGAGCCCTGTAGGGCAAAAGCTGTCTCAGTGAGAGGAAATCCTGCTGTCAGTTTAAGGCTTTCGGCTCTCAGTTATGTTCCTGTGCGTCCAGAGGAGCTCAGTGTGTTGCTAGCTGGGTAGAATGACGTCCCCATTCTCAATCCGGCCGGAAGCTCTGATTGGTTGATTGTTTTTCCCCAGCTTGGGGAAAAGGCCATCAGTGAGCACGACAACAGACCTACTTTCGAATTGCTGTAAAAGGAAATGGAGATCCAGATGTCTGGAAGCAGGGTGATTATTAATTACTGAGTTTGTTAATAGGTTCATTTTTAATTCTGGGACATACCAAACATTTTGCCCGCTTCCTATGTATCAAAACAAGAAAATCAAGAATACAGCAAGACACCTTCTGGTAACACACAGACAAATTCAAATGAAAGGCATCAATCATAGCATTATACGTCTACGTAATTTATGGTAATATGCATTTATGCACAAATTCTAAACTCAATTGTGCACTCATTGGCAGTATAAAGACAGAAACTGCTTAAATACTAGTTATTGTCTGGGTAAAGGGCGGAAACCAATCTAGTGAAATGGAGAGAGCAAGCTTGACATTTCACAGGGCACAGCATTAGCTCGCAGCGTTCCCCCCCTGATGGCACCAGCTGTTGGCTTCTCTAGTAAAACAGAGTAGAACAGAAACCGATCTATAAATAGCAGCGTGTGACCCGCTCGCCACCGTCTCTGCCTCCTGTGTCGCGTCTGACCCGCAGCGGTGCAGCCGAGCAGAGGGCGACGCGGCGCGTGAGGGTCGAAGCTGGGTGGTTACCGCGACTGAACGGCGCCCAGAGGGATGAGAGAGAGAGAGAGAATGCTGAGGGCTTAAATGAGTCGCTGGCCGGGAGGGAATCGCACCAACCAAAGCCCATCCAGAAGCATTAAGTTGAACGGGGGATTAAAACTAGATCCCGAAGCCTTCCCCGTCCTCCTCCTCTCTCACATCATCCTCGCTCTTCTCACCACTCTTTCCTCACCCAGTCCAAGAGCCTCACTGGCACTGGGCTGACAGATAAATAGAATCGCGGGTTTCAAAGGACACTTTCTTAAAAGTCTAATGCGGTGAAGCTCTTCTTTTGATCTGTGTCCAGACTTTTGCCCTTCAGTACTGTCTGAGATATTTCAATGAGCTCTTTAAACCAAAATAGGACGTGAGGGACTCCGTGTGTCCGTCTCTTTTAAAGGTTAGCTAAGATGATTGATTGACTTCGTGGGATTATTGTGGAGGTGATCAACCCTCACAGTTTGTCAACGTGAAGCCCTTCACCTGAATTCATTCTGAGATTTGTTGCTCCAATGGAAAAGGGGTTCTTTGATGAGCTTCTTTTGAGAGTTGAGTGTCCAACATTGCGGGCGCGACGTATGAAACTAAATCGCGGTACGGCCATGTAAGATTGTGCTCCTAAAAGCTAGCGTGGTCTAACACAGGTAATGCAGCGTCATGAGGGTCACCTCATGGGTCGAGCTTTCGGTACAGCAGGTTAAGAAGTGCAAGAGACACTTTTTCGTTTACTTTTGAAAAAAACATTGAACGCTAAAGTTGCTCAGGGGCATAATTATTGCTGTACAAAATAACGGCCAGGTTACAGAAAAGCGTAAAGCAATACTTCATGTTGGTTTTGCCCATCTTCAGTCACGCCTGTTCCAGAGTGCACTAAGCCTCCATTGTTACAAGAATTATGTTTGTTAGCTCCACTTTGATCTGCTTTTGTATCAACAACGCCGTGGTGTGTACCAGCCTGCCTTAGTCTGCGGACATCACTACGTTGTGCAAGGAGGGCTCTTTTGCAATGAGTAACGTTCCCAAGCAGGTGAACTAAATGGTTTAGGAAGAGCATCCAGCTCTGGCCTTGCCATTGGAGCTGAGGTAAAGTGACTAGCTCATTAGCGAAGATTAACAGTCAACACACTGCCGAAGCTTTCCAAATGAAACTCAGCTATGTTCCACGTGCGCCAAGATGTAGACCGCAGTTCTTCAGGTCATAGGACATACCAAAGCAAAGGCCCCCCACTGAAAGGCTCAATAAAAGCATGTTTAACGTAACACTTCTGCGTAGTCTAAATGTTCTTTGCTCTGTTTCAGTGGATTTTTTCTTTTTTTTTTGTGACATGTTAACCACAAACCTGTAGGACTGTGAAAATGTTTGTCATGAAAATTACCCAATTGTGAGATTGTAGATATAAAATATACAATATACAATACATACATATATAATATGCCATCAGTCCAAACCTGCATCGGTCAGTAAAACAAACGGCGGCGCCGAATCTCCTCAGGGAGCATTCCCTTCCTTTATCTTCATCGGTCACGCAAGAAATGAGGTTTAAAGACAGCTGTAAAGATCCTAAGGATATATCGGGGCATCTCTTTTAGGGGAAAAAAAGTCATTGTATTCTGAATGAAATCCAGACGCAGACTCAACATGTTTTAGTCGGAGGATTGCAAAGCCTTCGGCTCAGGCGTGCAAACCCTAACCCTAACCCTCTCTGAGCACTTTGGGGCTGTTGTAGTATTTCTAAAATATGAGATAAGATCCAGACTTTTATTTAAAAAAGTATTGATCAGTTTTCTGCAAACACATGCATTGTTGAAGCTTTAAATGAAGTCGGCTCTCTGTGCTTTAAAAATCCAATCGATGTATTTGCAGTGGGATGTCCCACTGCGCAACGCATCTACACACCACGCACACAAACCTTGGTTATAAGGTGGTGCTGCTGGTGTTTGTGTATCACTGGTGTGTGTGTGTGTGTGTGTGTGTTGGACTAATTGTGTTGCGTCCAGGCTACAAGAGCAGACAGAGATGCATTAGTCATGTAGCCTGCGAGCAGAGGACCCTTCACCTGTAGATCCTGTAAGGTCGAATCAGGACCAAGTGTAAATGGGCCCAGTGGGCCTGAAGGCCTCGCTGACACAGATACAGGTTTTGGCTGTGGTGATGGTTGTCATGGTGACATTGATTTTTTTGTTTTGTTTTCTGTTTTTTAACGTGACACTTTTGCAACACTGTTACAAATTTGTAATGTTTAATTAAAGATGTGCAGCAGTTTTATTCAGTATTGTGGATATTATATTGATGTAATAATAAATATATTTTACGGTAAGGAAACCCCGCACGTAAGACATCCACGCATATACACAGAAAGGTCCTTACCAGCGTTACTGTAACTGAAGAAAAGTATCACGATATGACATCTGGACCTATACGGCCCTAAACAGCAGTTACAACTGGGCACTGTGCTGGGAAAAACGAACCATGACAACAACAGAGAAACAGAAAATATCCATAAAATCCCAAAACAAAACACGGCTGCCCAGCGTGTAGTAAATGAATTGTAACTAACAGTATGTTCAGGTAGACACATCTGATTACTGCTAACCTCCGTGGAGCCGAAGCATATGTGTATAATTATATACATATTCTGCTCAATTATTGATTTATTGTTTTCCTAGAAAGCACTGCAGACTTGCTTATGAGTAAATCAACCAGACAGGAGTGTTTGTTTGGGCTGCAGCAAATCAACACACATGACAAATCAAGGTAATTCAGCAAATTGATGCAAAAATCATATATATCATATATATATCCACCAGTAAGCAGTCCTACTCGCTGACTTGTAACATTGCCTCTTACAGCCAGAGATATATATAGCTGCCTCGGTATAAATGGTATCATTTATATTGTCCCAGTGTCATGGCGATCAGGTGGCCAGAGGTAGCTTTGTTTTCTGATAACGTAAACCAAAATGTAGTTCAAAGTAATATAACATTAATACATCCGTTTTTCAAGGTTTAAGTGCATACAATTGTTTTACTGACAAGACATTTTGTGGCCTTACGGCTGATTTTCTGAAAGACCCGGTTAAACAACTCAAATCTGCTTTGGAAATCGTGTCCACAGATGCCTTCATTTTTATTTTTTTTTTACAGGCTAGTTCCTTCCAGTTTAAAAACATATGAGACTCTGGTGTTGCACTCTGGCACGGCGGGATTCTGACTTTGTGGACATTCACGGGACTGACTGATTGGTGTTAGATGAGTTGGCACCCACAGCACTTTCCAGGTACCTGTCTATTTCCTGGACGATTGAAGCACTGCTGCGAACACTAAGCAGCCGTCTGCTTCGATACCGTCGTTGTCGCTCTTCCAACATGGCAGCATATAATACCGGAACACTTCATGGTGGGTCGATAGCGGTGTTTCAGTCCACAGTGTGACAGGTTTTCGCACCCCCGGTCTGCGTGCGGAAAATGACAGACAAGGCAGCCTGTTTTATTCACTGCTGAGGTGCTGTTCGTCACACGCAGCACGCACTGAGCCAGTGTGAGCAAATGTTGCACTGCGCTGCACATGCCGACTGTCGAGAACTGATTGCTGCGGTTGAACGCTCCCGACGCAGGGCGGTTCTGTTTGAGTGTCACGGATTTTGTTTGTGTTTTTATAGTTGAACCCCAAACTCGCTTCTACTTGCCTGGTAGTTAAGTCTATAATAACACCTCATAATTAGTTGATTTATACTTTGTATATTGTAATAATCTCAATCTGCAAACTAACTAGTAACTACAGTTGTCAAATAACTTTAGTGGAGCAAAAAGTGCAATATTGGCTTCCAAAATGTCGTGGAGCAGAAGTATAAAGTATCTCAAGTACCTCACATTTGTACTTATATAATGCATAAATGTACTCAGATTACATTCCACCACTGCAGACAGATAGCAGCAGGCATCAAGTTTCTGATGGAAATCGGAGAAAGATTTCAAGGAAGCCCATAAACGTGCCTTCAACTGTTAAATGTGTTCGAGCTTAAAACGTGGGCTTTGCCAGGGGTGCCATTTTTTCTCAATGAGCTAAAAACAAAGTAGGGAATATTCTGATTGACTTCACACACTGCAGTGTTGAAAATACAAGATTTCATTCTCATTTCATCTCATTATGATGTCATCAAAGGAGGCGGGGTCCAGTTTGCAGCAGCGATTACATTCCCAAACCGGGGGGGGGGGGGGGGGTGTCTATAACGCTGCCCTCCTGGCAACCATTTACATTACTGATAGAATTCTCCATATACAGTACAGTATAATGTGGGTGCATCACACTGCGCCCAGCTCTGGTTCTGAACGTTGGCACGGGATGCAAATCGCTGCTGCAAAACCGCAGTTAAGTGTAGACTGGCTTTGTGTTGGAATTCATTAGGTTGTACCGTTTGTAATCAGCTTTCTCGCTGCAACAACTTCAAATATTAGATTATAAAAAGCAAGACGACTTTGACACAAATCGTTTGAGACGCTCGCTGGCTGCGGTTGAGGAGGGCAGGGACACCTTTTCCTTCCGCCCTCAGCCGTGTGCGTGAGCGCCGTAATCCGATCTGGGGCTTGTATATCGACCAGGAAGGAGTCCGTTAATGGATCAGGGATGTTAGGAGGAGGTTCCTGCTGGCTGCAGTACAATCCGGCCACAAGCAGCCTGAAGGGGCCCAGGTCCCACTCTGTCGCGACAAAAGAAAGTGGAACCATCAATGAAGATGGAGCGAGACGGACAGAGATTTGATTAAATATCCACACTTGTTTGGACTTACATTGTTCATTTGATCAGTTCTTCATTGGGTTTTGAGCAGAGAAGAAGAACCTTACGTGTATTTATTTGAAACAGTTTGGTTTACTTTCAGAGATCATTTTGAATTCTCCCGTAAAAAAGGATTTATATTATCAGAATTATCTGCCAGAAATCTGACTGTTTCCATAAAAAAATGCAGCAGAAGAAGAAAGCGGGAGATGGGAAAGGAAAGGAGAGGGAGATGAGTGGACCTTTATTTTGACACGGTGGCAAAGCTACTTCCATCACGCTGAGCTTCTTCTCTCCGTCTAGATGTTCCCAGAGTCTCCATATCTGGGTCATTTTAAAATAGCCGAGGACTAGCCGAGCTCCGGTGACGTGTTTGACAGCTGCGAGCGTCTGACAAACCTCGGTATCGCGTCACATCATTTAACAAAAAGCATCCTGTGGCTGTACGCCGAGCCAGCCGAAGCGACACGGGTTCACGTTGAACACAACGTAATGCCTTGCTGCTCACATGGTTAAACACAGGACTGCACAGTTGCTCGGCAAACGACAGCAAAAAAACGCACGCCCGTTCTCTTTTTAAAAAGTCTTGCATATGGTTTGTGGGGGTTTTTTTTAATCTAAATTCAGGCCCAAGGAGCCTGTAACTATTTGGTGTATGATCTCTAAACATCTATTTGTTTTAGAAGGCAGACTTCTGCTCCATGATGAATACAAAGACACGAATGAGCGCGTCTCGTTGCTTCCATATCAAATCTTTTAATGGCCTTGAGGCCGCTAGATTCGTGGGGGCACTCGCACGTTTTCTTCTTGCGCTGTTCTCTGAGGCTCTGAGTTTCTGGGTTAACCAGATGTCTCACAACAGTGATGTATCGATTGTTGCACCTCAAACAATGTCACACACAGCCGCCGTCTTTCATTCTACCTTCTACTTCTTGCTTATATGATCCAATTTTACAGGTCTAAGTTCTATATTTTAATGCTTCCTAAAGGAAGAGTACAGTTTTATCACAAGTGACTTTCATCATGCTGTTGCTCCATCCCTAAACTAGGTCTGATATGTTGTTACTTTATAAATATATTGGAATCTTGTCCAGAAACCGGCCTTCAGTAGTCAGCCTGGCCCATCGCATTCATTTCAACACGTATGAGGAAATAAAGGAGGATTTGTTTCCAGTATGAGGCAAAATACAGTAGAATGGACCATCAGAAACCATCACAGGGTGTTTTAGGAATGCACGGTAAGTTAAATATTAACGTTATCCTTTCTAAACTGGGTGTCCCGTTTAAAGAAACTAGGTTTGCATCTTTTTCTATCCCTGATATATAAAATCTGTCATGATAATATATAACAAACATGTAACGTAAATGGTTGCTCTGGGCAAATAGGCCATGTAATACAGTGTATTGTGTAACCCTAAAACTGTGTGTGTGTGTGTGTGTGTGTCCTCCCCTCAGTGTCTCAGATGGTGATTGAGGAGGTGAGCGTTCTGCAGACTCAGCTGGAGATAGAGAAGTCATGCCGGGAGAATGCAGAGGCCCTGGCCACAAAGGTCAGTCCCACACACACACACACACACTCAATAATCAATGCTATAAGATTAGTATTATCAGGGTCCAGCTGGCATTAGCAGGAGAACAGAGGGAGCAGCTGAGTCAGGATGACTGTGCACAGAGACGGTGTGATTACATTACCTCTGTTACTGCCTCCGCAGCAAAAAGTGTGCTTGTATTGAAATGTAATGGTGTTTAGATGTAGCTACAAGTAGTCCGTCGGTTATTTTTGCAGCTAAAATATATACAACACAATAATATTTGCAACGACATCCATGGATATGGAATGTGTGGAAAAAGGTCTTCTGTGAACTCTTCAAGCCCTTTCACCGCCTTCTTTAAGGAGAGGATTTAGCTTCTCGGATGATGTCGTTTTAATCGCGTCGCCAGCGCCATTGAACCCCTTTGAACTCTGGCCCCCAGCTGAACTGCGAGAACAGGAAGCTGAAGTGCCTGAGCCTGTCGTCTCGCCCCTGTTTGGACGAGCTGCTTCCCGGCATCTCGGACTGCATCGCGCTGGAGGCGGACTCGGACGCGGACGCAGCCGACGGAAGCCCCGACACCTTCACACAGTACCAACAGCAGGTTAAAGGTACAAGTGTGCAGAATTACAGTCACGTAGTGCAAACAACAGCTAGCCCTGAACTTTATTTGGCATGTACTTGCTCCACCTTTGATTGTACATGAGAATTTGAAACCTAATGGCCAGATTTCCAGTAACTGTGCTGCGGGTGCTCAGGGTCCCTACAGGACGAACACTAATGTTGTGGTTGACCCCTTTTAGAGTTGAGGGAGACAGTACACAGCTTATTGGAGGAGAAGAAGAATTCCGTCTGTCAGATTCATGAACAGCAGAGACGAATAGAAGAGCTGACTTCACAGGTGAGGCGGGAACAGCGGGCACGTCACACCTGCAGGGTCAATGCTTGCCCTTCCGCCTTTGCTGCGGAGGTGTCCGTGTCACTGCTGCCAGTCAAAGGTTTGTGTCGGAGTGCATCGCAGCAATGTCAAAACACCGGCTTCGATTGTTTGGATGAGATAAGTGCTCTGCCTCTGACAAGATAAGCTGCGAGGAAAAGAACGTGAAAACATTTCTCGGACCGTTTAAGATGCTATTGGCGCCCGACCTCGTTGACCTTTTCTTCCACTCTTTGCAGTCAGAGAAGGATCAGGCTGAGATGAAGGAGCTTCGTGGAACTGCGGAGCAACAGAGCAAAACCATCAAGAGATTTAACAGAGGTGAGTCACATCACTGCAGAAACACAGTGACTGAGGACACACAGGTTCAAACCAACATTACAGCAACCAGTTGAGTTAATGAACAGGAGCTCTGAGACACAGCTTTCTTTTAGTTTAGCACATTAAACCACTGTTATACGGCAAGTAGTTCCGACCAAGCAATCTGATTGGTCAACTACACATTTAGTCCGTGCTCGGCACTAAAAATATTAATCCGCCGGGTTCGTGGTGTTGTGTTTGAAGGGTTAAACGCCAACAAAACATGTCGCAAATTTCGGGAAGGATTAAATCTGTCTCCCCCCCCAATAAATGTGGACTTTACAACGCTCCTGGAGTTATTGGAAATGTTCGGGATCACATGGGAACCCTGTCCAGCCTCTGGCTCTCGGGCATCCTCCTCTCAGCCGTGCCGGTGACACGGCGCTAACGTTAACGTTACTAGCTCAATTAATGTGAAGTTCGCGACATGTAGGAGCTAAATCTTTTTTTTTTTTCATCAGATATCTTAGTTACAACAAGACTGAGCTAGCAGGGCAGTGTTTCTGTTTGTGTGTGTGGTGTTTATTCAGTCTGGGGAAACCCCGCGAGCTCTAGAAAGAGTTGGCCCTAGTCGGCTAGGACGGAAGTCCTCTCTGTTGCTAGGGCGTTACTAAGGGTCGGTCTATTCGCTGGAGGACCTAATATAGGTTTAATTGCATAGGCGTCCAACGACGTGACTGATTGTTTTCCAGTTATTAGTCAGGTCCTATGTGCTTCAAGGGAAACACGATAACACTCGTAAAAGGTTTTTGTATTTTAAGGGCGAATCCCCCCCCACACACACACACTGTGAATACATTTGATTATATATTTTGTTTACTTGGTGACTTTTGTATACCCGCACTATTACTTTTCATTTTAAATATTGCTTAATTAGTAGACGTGAGTTGAACATGTCTCAACTTGAGCGAAAGATTCGGCTTGTCCTGAGGCTTTACGACTCTAACGGTAACTCATGAACAGAAAGGACAGAGGAGAAAAGACTACAAAACACTGGCGCTCCTGGTGAGTGAAAACGGGAGACATTGCTTCGCATTCAGTCTTGACCGTTAGTATGTTGACATAACTGTACGTTACGCGCTAACATTAGCATGCACGAAGCTAACCTACGAAATGTTAGTCGTCACGTCGGCATGCTAACAAGTTGAGTAATACGCGTTTACATAGGCATGTTAGCAGGACAGCTGCACTTACAGACTTGCATTTAAAAAAGGTTAGGTTGAATAAGTACAATTTAAAAGAGTGCCAACTGGTTGTTTTCTTCGTTTAGCCTAATGCACTCTGTCTCCGCAGTCTCCATGATGGCGGCGCAGGAGTACGATGGGATGAAGGAGCAGCTCGACTTGGAGCAGAGCCTGAGAGTCAAAGCTGAGACTTACGCACACGAGGTAAAGAAAAAAATAAAATATATATACAGTTAATAATACGTCATTACATTTACATTTAGTCATTTAGCAGACGCTTTTATCCAAAGCGACTTACATATGAGGAAGACAATGGAGGCAGTTATAACAACACAAGGTTAACTAATCTGTTAAAGCCCAGTGTACAAAGCTAAGGATAGGAAGGGTTTGGTTTTTTTTTATGAGAAGAGCTAGAAAGGAAGAAGAAGTCAGTGATTGTCAGTTAGGTGTCAGAATCTGCTGATCTTGTAGCAGCAGGCAGGTCATTCCACCAATGTGGAACGGATCCAGAGAAGGTGCGCCATTGTGATTTTGCTCCTTGTTGCCATGGTACCACCAGACGCCGTTCGTCTGCAGAGCGCAGGGACCTGGCAGGAACACAGGTCTGTGTTAGCGAGCGAAGATATGATGGTGAAGAACCAGTGGCGGTCTTGTAGGCCAGGAGCATCGCTTTTGAACCTGATGCGGGCGACAACAGGGAGCCAGTGTGACCTGATGAAGAGAGGGGTTACGTGCGCTCGCTTCATAGAAATCAAAACTATTTTACATGGTGGTGTGCTGAGGATGAATTAAGGACTCTCACAGCCTGAGGGAAGAAGCTGCTCTGTGTCTGGTGGTACGACGGCGGATGACAGTAACAATAATAATAATGCATTTTATTTATAACTCACTTTTTGTTTTAAACAAAACCTCAAGGTGGTACACAGAGGCAAATAAAAAGCATACAGCAATAAAATAACACAGTATCAACAGCCTTTAAAACCAATCTACACAAAATAAAAAAATGTAAGATAAACTTTTTATAAAGCAGGGTGAACATGCTGTGGCTGGGGGGGGTTCTGTCCTTTGGTCTCTGCTGGCCCCTCACCTCTCCCATATCACTGATGCTCAGTGGGTTGGTACCAATGATCTTCTGATCTTCTTCTGGGCTGCAGAGCTCTCCGGTCCTGAGTTTGCGAAGTTCCCATTCAGGATGCTTTCTATTGCTCCTCTGTAAAAGTTAACAAGAGCT
Source organism: Coreoperca whiteheadi (assembly GCA_011952105.1). Classification (NCBI taxonomy): domain Eukaryota; kingdom Metazoa; phylum Chordata; class Actinopteri; order Centrarchiformes; family Sinipercidae; genus Coreoperca; species Coreoperca whiteheadi. The sequence continues at coordinate 28,133,592 of CM022490.1, read as the reverse complement.
TGGAATGGGAAATGTGCCTTCTTAAGTTTCCTTAAGAATTACAGCCGTTTCTGAGCTTTCTTGACCAGGGTGGAGATGTGTGAGGACCATGTCAGGTTCTCTGTGATGCTGATTCCCAGGAACCTAAAGCCGCTCACCTGCTCCACCTCAGCTCCACCCATGTAGACAGGGGTGTGTGTCTTGGCCCCCTTTTTCCTAAAATCAGCGATCAGCTCCTTGGTTTGGCTGACGCTGAGCAGCAGGTTGTTCTCTGTGCACCGCTCTGCTGGGTTGTTGATTTCCTCCCCGAAGTCTCATCGTTGTTTGTAATCCGACCGATGATGGTGGTGTCATCTGCAAACTTCTCAACAGAGTTGTCTCCATGTCGGGGGTTTCAGTCATGGGTGTACAGCGTGAACAGGAGGGGGCTGAGCACTAGAGTGGAGGCGATGTGTCTGGGGTCTGTTTGTCAGGAAGTTCCAATATAAAGTTACAGAGTGGGATGCTCGAGTCCAGAGTGCTAAGTTATATGTTAGCATGAAAAGGGAGATTCTTTGAACCTTAAAGCGGCATTAATACGTTTTTTGGCCAGTAGGAGGCAGAAAAAACACAGAGCAGCATTATCATCTCATTCCAGTAAAGTTTATGTCCATCTGACAGTCTTAAGTCCAATGTTCACTCTCCTGTTGGCTCTAGTTTGTTCTCCACCATCTCCTACGAAAGACATCTGGCTCCTACGCTGCTGGATGTTGATGACAGCAGTGGCTTGTTACTAGAAGAGATCCTTTCCACGTTACTTTGGCATTGTATTGAAAATAATTTAATGTTAATATCAAGAGTACGTATTAATTCAGGTTCAAGCTCAATGCTGACATTTCTCTATGCATATATTCCCGTTTGGTCAGGTGGAGGAAAATCTTACATTTGTTAGTTTCACAGTTTTGGGTGCAGCTGCACCAAAGCCAGTCTGGCTTTTGCAGTTTTGGTCTGAAGCAGAGTTTGGGGGATTTTACACCTTGGAGGAACTTTCAATCCAGACGTGGTGGTTTTCATCATTGTTACGCTGACAAGAGAGGCAAATTCAGTTTGCTGTCATCCACACAGCACAGCTTTAACTCATCTTTTCATGTGATGAACGTGTGAAAAAATGTTAGTCTGATGATATAACCATTGCTTTTAATGAAGTAAAAGCTCTGGCATGATGCTGCTGTCAGCTAAATGCTGACCTGCATTACTGTGTTGGTAATTGACGTGTGTGTTAATAACCTTGTGCCTAATTAATGAAATGTCCTGAATCTGGTGTTTACTGACCTGAAAAGTGAAGAGCCTGCAGGATTATAACAGACTGTGTGTGATGGGCTAATTGGGACCAAATGTTGGAAGTAAAACTCCAGTTTCTTTCTCTACATTCATCTTTCTCCTTCCTCTATCTTACCATCCACCTCTCCCTTCCTCTCTTCTGTTCTCCTCCTCCTCCTCCTCCTCCTCTTCATCCTCCCCAATTCCTCCTGCAGATGCTGGTGAAGCAGAAGGAGGCCAACAGGCAGAGTATGCTCCTGCTGCAGAGCGCCGAGCCCAGCATTCAGCTTCTGAAAGCTCTGGAGGACGTCGCCGCCATCACCAAAACCCTGGAGGAGGAGCGTCTGCAGCATCAGCAGAAGGTAGACCCAGAACACGTGTGCCGCTTCAGTTTATTGTCAGCAGAGTGGTGTTGACGGTCATCAGATGTCCATCCGGTTCAATTGACAGAAAGTTCAGGTCACAGTGAAGCACTTTTAGCCAGCTAGAGGTGTTCTAGCTATAAAGCTCCATAAAGTCAAGCGGAGCTGCAGATTCGGCTGACAGTTCTCTGCAGCTTCATTGTTCACATTTACATTTGATGCATTGATATTGTAAAAAATATTAGTTATAGCCACAAACATTTTTCACTTTACTTTTTATGCAACTGCACTACCTCTACTGGGCAAAGGAAATACATGATCAGATACGCTGTAATATTATTATTAGATTATATGATTATATAGTGTCGTTAAGTCATTCATAGAGGATATTACAGATCGAAGATGAGATGACCGCATCAGCCACTCCGAAGTCTCCCACCCAGATCCCACGCCCCTGACCAAGTGTCATAAAAGTCACCTTAAATTGAAATCTTGTTTTTTCTCTCTGCAATGCTGTCAATAAAATCTGAAATAGTAACGCTGTCTAAAGGTAAATTCAACAGTAGGTAAGGTACATTCTCAGTCATCAATATCTACTGATACTATATCTGATAGTAACAAGTAAAAGGCAATTAATTGGCTGTTTGTTAGTTTTCATCAGATGGATGGAGATTCTGTGGCATTTCAGCTTTTTTGAGTCATTCGCACATGGATGGCACATGAGGTCCGTTGAGGTTGCATGTTACTCGTTAGGTCATATAGTTGTCATGTGACCTTCAAGCCTACAACAAAACAGCCAATCGCCTTTTGAGAGAGGGATGAGATGTTTACCAACAATCAAAAGAAGATTTTAGCGTTGAAAATACTGTAAAGCAGACAACAATCTCCCCTCTGATACTAGACTCCCCTTAATTGTGTACCCATGCTGTACAGTAAATCATACTGTCTATGTGTGTGTGTGTAGGTGGAGAGCCTGGAGGCCCAGCTGGAGCAGAGCTGTGTGAAGAAGCAGCTGGAGGCTCTGCAGAGGCAGCTGGAGCTGCTGGAGCTGGAGAAGAAGGAGGTGGACGCACGACTGGAGAAGGCAGAGAAGAAGAATGAGGAGCTGGAAAATAGAGGTGGGCGGAGATGGAGACGCACACACACACACACACACACACACACACGTACATACATACAGCATGGAAACAGCAGGTGGAGTTAAGGGGGTCCTCATAGAATACACAGGATTGAAAGGAAGCACACACACAAACATTAAGTATATATAAGTACACAGCATAGCAACAGAAAACACTTGTTTCTGATTGGCAGAAGTATCTGCCTGAACATGGGTTGAACTGAATCCAAACACACTTGACTTCCGGGAGGAGGATTTAAACACACTTTTCTCTCTTCGATAAGAAGACACGATATAGGAGAATGATCTCCTCCTGACATACAACTGATGGACTCCATGTATACTTGTGATTGATCTTAAATTAGAGACACTGATTGCTGTAGTTTGCTGTAACTATTGACAAAAGAAACAATGAACAGGGATGTTGGGAGTATTGGAATCAACGAACCCTACAGTATACTGACACATGCACCATAAATGCGGCACTGACAATGTGGCGCTCGTTGTTTGACCCAGTTTGAGTGCTCTGATCGAGCTGCACCGAAATCAGACTGAACCCTGCAAAGTCTAATGTCAGTTCTTCAACTTTAAACTGCTCTGATCTGAGGTCTGGGATTTAAAATGTGTCAATTTCAAAGTATTAATGAATTATTATTAAAACACAGGGCATGCTATAAAATCATCCAAGATGCCAGAATCATCTGGCTGCCACAATGTCTTTAGTCCAGTTTGTTCTATTTTAATCTCTTTAACCCACCTGACTCGCCAGTGGATTCATCTAACTACTGTTCTGCAGAAAAAGATTGGTGACTTTATTTAAAATGTGGCGGTTGAGAGTCCAATATTTACAAAGATGCCATATATGTCAGGCTGAAGTTTAGGGACACAGTGGAACGGATGGAATGGTGCGTTTATAAAAAAAAAAACACAGAGTCTTTGATCATTTAATTCTATCAAAATGTTTTATCATAAATGGGGCACATGTTGACTAATGTAGTTTTGGTGCTGTGGTTGACTAACCCTTGTAAGCAAAAATCTGATTTTAAACTCAGCTTTATTGTTCTGATTTCAGGTTTATGTAGTGATGTGTATGTCTCTCATTGTAGACTAAAATAAAAGACAATGGAACACTAAAACAATAGATAATCTTATTAATAAAACCTCAGTTATTAACAGAAATTGTGACGTCTGTTGTGTGGGGATGAGGAGTCTTCTTCTATCTTTGTGTTTATTTCTCCATTGACCCATCTGCTGCAGGAAAACTGGCAAACATGCCGAATTGTCTCCCAGCGTGCAACATGGTATCTGTCGGTTTTAAATGGGTCACATGAAGTCAGGGCCAAAACCAAAAACTGACTTCAGCCAGGACCCGTTATACAGGACGGGAAAAACCGAAGCCTCTTTCAGCGGCACTTTGTGTCGCGTGGGTGTCCAAAGATAGTGTGTTGGGTAGGAGTCTTCACTCTGGAGCGAAACGAGGAGGCCTGAAGAATGTCCTTCACCAGAGCTCCTACAGAAGAAAAGAAAAAAGCACCGAAATGAGTTAACATGACACAACAATGGGTCCGCAGTAGTAGTACTAGTCGTAGTACTGTAGTAGATGTTCGTAGTATTAACTTGTCCCATTGTTTTCCTGCCTCTCCACAGTCCACGAGCTCCAGGAGGAGACGCAAAAAAAGATTGCCATGACGACCGGGACGGGAGCACCTCCCCCCGAACCAGGGGTTGCCCCGCCTCCCGCCCCTCCCCCACA
>CM022490.1:28107093-28129057 GCA_011952105.1 Coreoperca whiteheadi | reverse complement strand
CTCCCCCTCCTCCTCCCCCTCCTCCCCCTCCTCCACCTCCCCCCTCAAGATGCAACCCCCTCAGGTGAGGACGGGGACAACAAACCGAACACATGTTCCATATCACACTGCGCACTACAGACGTTTCCGTGGTTACTGTCCTGTACAACCTCAATTGCCACACAGAAACATAAACTGATGTCCTCCTAAGCCTGAGCGCAGCGCAGTGGAGTGTCTCTTCAGTCAGTTTTTGGAAAGAGAATGAAAAGGAGGAGGCTGTGTGACTTAATCTGAATTTAGTATAGTATTTATGCTAGCCTGGGGTAGAGTTTCAGTATGCAGTATCCCTACCCTGTGTCTGGAATCACTCTCCATTTACTTTATTGTACACTATATTTACAATTTTACTGGAGTGTCTGAATTCTGAGTGTGAAACCTATCTACTGCATAGTGTCTTCAAAGCTTCCAACAATGTTGATCTCTGCTCTCAAACAAACTACTGACAGTGTTGTATAGGGAGAAGTGAGAGAGTAAACAGGGAGTGGTATCGGAAACAGTAGACGAAAAAAAAAGACACGTTCTTTAAAATACTTCAAATCCAGTTTGCAAAGTGCTTTGGCAGACATAGAAAGAGCACCTGCTCGGTATTGAAGGAAGTAACAGAGCTTAAAAGCAGCACTAATGTCCTGAAGGGAGGCTTAAAATGAAACACGCTCCCGACCATTTACGATCCGTTTCTTCGGGTCGGTGCCTGACTGGTCTCACCATTCCTGCAAAATCAATGTGATTCTCAGTTCTTGTCTGTCGCTCTCTCAGCTCTCTGATAGCCATCATGAGGAAGTCTTCAAAAGGCTCTAAAGCCTCTGTGAAGGCAGAGCAGCCGCCGGGTGAGTTTCACTACACCTTTTTTATATGCATATGTTGTCACATTTAGTACAGTACGTTAGCAGATAGCAGTGAGCAGCATAAAAGTCATTTTATATCATGATAGTGAGATTCATATGTTGTGATCTTTTTTAGAAATGAACGTAAAGAATGGTTGATCGATAAAGTAACCGGATGGGGATTCATCCAGTGAATAAATACCTGAAAGGATTCATGACACCTCATCACATTGATGGAGAAATCCCTGGCGAAACTGTCCTGCTCCCTGAGTTTGCAAAATTGCCTAAAACAACCAGAGCTACTTAAAGCACAGCAACCTCTGTAGAGACGTTATAGCCAAATCGCTCGCTCTAAAACAAATCTGTCATGTCACCGAAACCTTTACATTGTATTTTATACTTGACTGAAAGTGCAGACATTGAGCTTTCTGAGCCAACTTGGAATTCTTCCTGTATTTACAGCCCATGCGTTCTCCTTCTCTCATGCCCCCCCCCCCCTCCCCCCCACAGCTGCTGAGGGTGCGGACGACGTGAAGGTGAAGGCGGTGAATGAAATGATGGAACGGATCAAACATGGCGTCGTCCTGCGGCCAGTCAAGAGTCAGGAGAGCAAGGTGAGGACAAGCTGGCAGACAGGGAGGTTTTAAAGGGACAGTTGTTGTTTGGGTTACTTTTTAATTGCTGCAGTGGTTTTTCTTATTGTTGGTTAAAAATGAAGATGGGGCCGTATATCGTCATGGTTTTTTTAAACTCTGAAATATCAGTATCAGTATGGGTCTTTAAAAATACAGCAGGCTCTATGACTGCCTTAGATTTGCTATTCGCTGCCTAGTTATTCACATCTTTATCACTTCTAAAACCATGACTCATGCATAGTAACACAATTACAACAAGTCCAGAAACATTTTAACTTGCGGTTCAGTGAAAAAATATAATCCGGCAGGAATGAAACAAAAAAAAAGTTGTTGCTTTTTTGCCAACATGATGTCTCTGTCCCTCTTCGAAGTCCTCATTCATTTTGACCCTGCATCCAACAATAATAAGGAGGTCAAAGGTCAGGTCTCCCTCACATTAGAATGATCAAAAAAATCAATCTTCACCTCAAAACAACATTCCTGCTTCATCACGGTGGAAAACGAGCGTGTTTTCCTGCACTTCTTCTCCTCTTTTCACTCTTTCATCCCCCTGCTGTAAAGCTCTGGACGTCAGTAAACACAGTCAGCTCCTGTATTTGATGCAGTCTGAATGCACTCTGGCTGATTGCTCTCTTCTCTCCTCTCCATGTGTCTCCTTTGTGCTGCCACAGAGAGTAGCAGTAAAAGTGAGTATATTGATGTTTGCATCAATCTTGTCAGGTGAAGTCGCTGGCGCTCTCTGGGGGGGTGGCGTTTCCCTCCCTCAGACCTCACTATAAACCCACACACACTACAGACCCTCCAGTTTTAGTCAGTTAAACACACATCATTTTTACTTCCATTTCAAATGACTTGGACTGGACGCTGTGTGCCTGTTGGGTTATTGTTCCTCTCCTAAGGGAAGCATAGTAATTGGGAAGCCCCTCAGCATCAGTGTAGCAGGCCTTCAATCAATTCAGTCAGCAGCGGCAAGTGAGCCTTTCAGAAACCCACTGCACTGTGATGCTACGAACTAATCAACCACGGAAATCAGAAATTCCTATTGGGTTGATGCATCTTTACTTCGTAAAAAGGAAGAATTTTCCAGCTTTTCAGTGTCTCTATAATGCAGCATTCGTGCCACGCTCGAACTCTTGGGTTACGAGAACAACATAAAGGAATATTTGTGTTGTTTTTTTCCCCCCCAGCCGCCTCCAATCTGCGAGGAGAAACAACAGGAGAGCGCCATGGAGGAACTGAAAGGCATCCTGGTAAAAAATGGCTTGATTGAAAATGGCAGTGATTCAAACAGCGTTAAACGCTTAAATCTTAACTCAAGCTATAAACGATCCTAATGTTGAAGGTTTCCCTACGTCAGTAATGTTTGCACGCACGGCATAAATACACGCCTATTTTTTATTATTTAGCATTTTATATTATCAGTTGAAAAACACTTTAAAAGCAGATTTTGAATCTGCAAGTCAAAATATTTTTTATAATAACTGACATATTAGATGAGACATATTTATCGATTTCAGTGAAAGAAAATGTCAGCGTGTCGCAGAAAGTAAAGGCCGTTCTGGTTGGTGAATAATAAACTGCAGTGTCGGTTGTTTTTGCCTCCAGGAGACGGTGAAGCGGAGCCCCAGCCGAGGCTCTCAGGAGTCGGGCCCGTCGCCACCCGGGAAGAAGGACAGCGAGCTGGAGGTCATCCTGAGGCGCCGACGCAACAAGGCCGGAGAAGCTGGCTCCGGAGGTAAACGCACCTGGGGACGACGTTCCCTTCGGTCTTATTTCACAGATGCTGATTTCATGTGTAGTTTTCTAGGAAAAACAAACGAAAGAATTCAATTCATTCAAACTTTTACTTAAGTAAATGTATGAAAGCATTAGCAACAAAATGTACTTAAAGGGTCACAAGTAAATGTCACCGGGCAGAATGGTTATATTATCAGTGTTATATTATTGGATCACTATTAATGATGTACAAAAATGTAAGTGGTACTTCACTTTGTATATTGTTGGATAGTTTATTATTTATAATAGTGAATAATATTTTAGAAAGTGGTCCAACAAGTCTTCATGTTTAGGAAGTAAAAGCTTCATCTGAAAAGAATCTGTTACATAAATGCAGTGGAGTAAAAGTAAATATTTGCCTCTGAATTGGAGTAGAAGTATATAATACCCTAAAATAGAAATGATCAAGTGAATTATGAGCATGTCACACTTGTACTGTACTTGAGTAAATGTACTTAGTTACTTTCCTGCTCGGGTTTGGAGTCAGCATTAAGTTCTACCCCAACATCTTGATTTATGTGGAAACAAACAAACATTTATGACCTTAAATACACCTTTTAATGGAACCTTTAAACTCTCTAGTTTGTTAAGAAAATATGTCCACGATGCATGTTATCCTGATGTTATGAAATTAAATCACATATAGCTTTACAGAGGAATAAATTCAAAGTGATGAAGAGGGTAAAGCTGGTGAGCAGCAAACTAAAAGCTGCCTGTGTGAAGACGTGAACCCAGAGGGGTCTGAGGGTTCAGATGAGGTCGAGCTGTCAATTATCCTGTCGCTGTTTCAGAACATGGTGGCATTAACACTGCAGAGGTCAGAGGCTCGACTCCCACCGAGACCGCACTCTAAACATGCTCATGCTGTGAGGGCGAGCCGGTCTGAGCTGCTGTGTGTGTGTGTGTCCAGCAGAGGGGGCACTGCACCGCAGACAGAGCGCACACTGTGTAACGAGGTCAGATCGCTGCTGACGTGGATTTATCTGCTTTTCCGCGATTGATTGACCTCGTCTGGCAGAAATGAACTGCTTGATTTCAAATCGGCAAGTTATTTAGATTCAATACACGTGTGACTCTGGTCCGAAGGGAAGCTGGTTTAGATCCCAAAAAAACCTCTGCTTCCTTCTTCTTTTCCTTTTTAAATCGACATCAATGCTGTGAAGAAGAGTCCAACAGGTTTCTAATACTGAATGACCTAAAACAGAGCAAAGGCAGCAGCGTGTTTCCTGCCTGTCCTCCTCTGACCCCTCGTCTGTCTTTAACGGGCTTCATTCCCGAACACGACAGACACAGGCGTTAGAAGCCAAAGTGCTGTGCTCTGAAGAGTTTTCCCACGACAGGTTGGACTACGGCTGAACACACTTCCAATAAAGACATGGTGGACTGGAAAGATCGACAAAATCCACACAGGAAGCACAATGATCTGGGAAAGGTGCACATAGAAACCAACATATGGGTAGATTTTCCTTATGAGCAACGTAAACTATCACACCCTCATCGCATGTCGTTACAGCGATCCAAGCAACATTTGAGCTTCACTTTTGGTTACAAGTGTTCTTTCTAATGGGAAATGAGGCTGTAGAGAGCTCACTATATAGTTTTATATGTTATATTTGAGTAAAACCTGAGAAAGTGTTGCTCTTTAGCAATCTTTGCCTGTTAAGTTATTAGTCATGAGGCTGTTGTGAGCTCGTAGTTGCTGTCGGTTTCACCTCACAGATGTCGCTGATTAGTTTTTACTGTTCTCTAATGAGCTCATATACTTGCATTTTGTAGCACTCTTTTCTATATGAACCTGAATTCTACGTGTGTGTGTGTGTGTGTGTATATATATATACATACATAGTGTATATATAATCCATTATAAATCTTGACTGCAACTATTCACATCAAATCAATCATTTTCAAATGGTCCAGGTTATTCTGAAAAAAGAAGAAGAAAATGCAGTACATCCGTTTTGAAGCTTTATTTTCTCCCAGCTGTGAACATTCAACTGAAAAACAAACAAGAGAAAATCGGAGGAAGAACTGATTCTCGGTTTGTTTTCTTTGTTTTCCTCTCCAGATGAGCGGGAGGGCCAGATGAGCCACGTCTCCTCCTCAGACAGCCTGAGTGGGAGGCGCACCAGCAGCGACTCGGGCAAGGATCCAGAGGGGCCGGGGCCGCTGGGCGTCCCCCCTGACTCTGCGGGGTCAAGGGTTAGCTCAGAGATACGGGGGTCAGGACCGGGGCCCGTCGTGGCCAGGAGGAAGAGCTCCGATACCGGCAGAGAGCCCAGAGGGGGCTCCTGGCAGGAGAGGAGGTCCTGCAGCTCTCTGTCCGAGAAAGAAACCGCAGAGTCTCCGGTCAGCAACGGCTGCATCAACAGGTGGAGCATCAGAAACATGAAGGACACCTGGGAGGGGGGAGCAGGGGGGCTAAGCTGACTCATGGCGAGGGCCGCGACTAACTATCGATTAATCTGCAGATGTTTTTCTTTTTATCAACGAACTGATAGAGATGTACAGCATTTTGCTCATACACGATACTTGGCTTGTTGTTGTGAATCTCTGACCTTCGCCGTCGTTTTCTCCCTGCTCCGCAGTGCGGCGGAGGATGATGCGCCTCAGAAGTGTGCCCAGTCAAACGGAGTCGAACACGTGGGACGCGGTGAGGACGCCACCGTCTGCTCCGGCCCGGTCAACGGCAGCACCGACGCTGAGTGCTAGGATGGCCTCTGAGGATCCCGGGCTTGTTTCTGTAATTTGATATCGGATCTGTGCATTTATTGGCTGATGTGAGCGTGATGTCGTGGATGTTCACTCTCACGTCAGAAGGTTGAGGGTGCGATCACACATCTGCCTTTTTTATTTATTGGGTCACAACCAGAATGGAAAAGTTGACTTGGTCGTACTTTTTGTACATTTGTCGTGTCTTTCAGATTTACACTAACCATTTAAAAACTAATCAGTCTGTAAAGAACAGTCACGCGACTAAGAGGCCGTTCAGACATCGCGTCGCACAAATTCATTACTTTCAGTGGAGACGCGCGACAACGGCACTCAAAACCGGAAGTGACACCGTCGCGACGCACGTTCGATTTTCTGATGCCGCTAGCGCGCCACAGGTCTTTTAACCAATCAGCTCCAAATGACCTGCTTCACCCTCCGTCCAAGGACGTCACAACATCCGGTTCAAAGGTCAGCCAAAGAACAGCCAAACTGCAGTAACTGAAGAACTGATTTGCTCATTCAGACTGACCGGTTTGGACCGGTTGCTTAGTAACGGCAGGTGCTTGGGAGGTGCTTGCAACCTCCCAAGCACCTCGGATAGAAGGATGAGAGCTGGCGATTTCCACGCGATTTTAGACACCACATCTGAACGGCCCCTAACATGCAGCTACGTGTATTGAACAGAGTTTTGGTCCAAGCGTTTCTGATTCCATGTCCTGCAGCCTTTCACTCATGAATATGAGTCCAGAGTAAAAACGTTCTCACGTGGACAAATGAACTCAACTGAAGTTCGACATGCGGCAGAGAAACGCTTCAGAACACGCTCGGTGTGAACGCAGCCTAACCTGTCCAGCTATTGTAGAAGCCCTACCTCCTCAAACAAACTAAGTGTCAGATTCAAACTATTATTCTTGTCGGCCTAACCCTGCTGTGGAAGTTCATTAACTTTTTGGTAAAATTCAAAATAAGGGGGTAAAAGAAAGTACATTGACAGTTAATAGCTCCCTTTTCTGCATTTTACCCCACTGAGTTACATTCATATGACTGCGACTGCGTTCCCTGTCTCTCTCAGTGCTGTCGGTGGCCAACAAAGGAGATTTTTTTGTAAAGAAAAAATATGGTCAGCTCCAAGTATAGATACTCTTTGCTGGGATGGCATGTATTAAAAAACCGAAGGAACACCTGTACCAAGATGGGGGGGGGGGGTAGTGAACTGTTTAATGCAGTCGTCCCCAACAAATTGTGGAATTTTCGTCAGGGGTAGGAACACAAAATATTCAGCTCCAAAAAAGATGTGTATTTTTCATACTTTTTTGTAATCATGGCTTTTTTTCTTACTGTACAGCTTTTTACCTTCAGGCGTCTGAAAGTGATTCGAATGAAACAGGAAAGTTTCCATATGACTCGAGGTGAACTCTCGTGTGACCTGTGACGTATTAAGGGGTAAAAAAAAAGTTAAGGTTTTTTTTTGTTTGTTTTTTACTTGTCCCAGTTTTCCTCTAGTTTTGAGTTTTGTAATCTCCAGGGACCAGGCACTTATCTGTGGTCTATGATCAGGAAACAGTGTGCATCAGAAAAACGTTAACGCCTCCCACCGTCATTAAAAAACTACGCTGGCGATCCCAGTTTTCACAGCTCATTACATGTAAAAAAAAGAGTCAAACCACCCTGAATGAGTCAGTGTGGGGCTTTCTACAATGGCTGATGTTCTACGTTGTTGTTCAATAACCAGAGGATACATCAATGCGCCGTACATGAGCTCTTTTCTTTGAAGGTCTTCTGAATACGAACCTGTGGATCCTGGAGGGCAGACTGACGGGCCGACTGAACTGTACGAGGGAAGCGGCGCTTTTTTTTTTTTTTTTTCACAGTACCGCCGTTTTCGTCAAACGCTTCAACTTGTACAGTTACCGCAGAGCTTTAGGCTGATGTTTTTCTCTATTTGATGCACAAAGTTCAATATCACTTTGCGTCATCAGAAGGAATGCACTGTACTGTTTAGAATCCAGCTCTCCGACTTCCTCTGCTTCTTAGGTTTTTAATTAAAATGCAAAAAGTGTGTTGAGACGCGCTTTTCCTTCAACCACTAAGGCAGATATTTATGATTAGGGTTGGGGCAAACGCATTTTTGAGAGCTGCTAAATTCTAACAAGCCGATAAATACTTGACCATATTTTTGTCATTGGTTAATTTTAAAGCATATGTGGCTTCCACCCTGTTGTTGTAGTAGATTCATAATCATGTGGGAAATATGTTAATGCACGAAAAAACCTAAAGACTAAATCCTAAACACATGCTAGGATCACCACAGGTCCTACGCCCAGCAATACCCAACTGTTGGATGGCACGACTGATGACTTAGCTGTTCTTAGAGGCTTAAAAATGTAAAGCTTAGAGGAAAGGCCACAGCAATATTTAAGTCAAATGGATTCTTCCTCTGTAGAGCAGGTGTTTAATGGGTGGATTTATAGGCAGAATGCCGGTTAGATTTCATTATTTAGCCTGTTGTGGCGTGATGGTGGTGTTAGAGAAAAGGTCAGGAGGTCAGCGAAACCATTAGGTTGGGGGATCATGAACAGGCACAACAGATGTCACGGCTATCTGGCCGGCAGCTGTTGGATCATTTTGCTCGGGATCAGAGTCATGCACGAACTCTCGCCAGCAAGACAAAACCACACAACAAATGACTTTCTCAGTGCAATCAATAACTGCTGAGATATTAAAAAGTGGTCCCAGCCCTAATTGTGATTATTATGAGATTGATCGACCAAAACAGCCTATCACAAGTTCCACTCCACTTGGCCTTCAGAGCAAACGGCATCCACTGACGAAGGCCAAGAGATGTGGCAGAGACCTCCAGATTTCTCTTGTGTTTGTTTCTTTGTTTGTTCAAACTGTGTCAAGAATGAACCCAATTAAGCTCTAACTGACTGTTGTCTTCAGCCCTGACTGTAGCATCCAGAAAGCTTAGAGCATCTCAGTCATGAGCCTTCCCTGTTTAGGCCGAGCGCGTCCTGAGTCTAAACGGGGGGACGCTGAGCGAAAACACCCAGGAACAATCTTTACAAGCAGGGTAAAGGGAAAATAATTGTCCAGAAAGCATTTCATGCGGAAAGGCGCTCGTCCTTTCTTCTGCATCTGCTGCTGAGGCTCCTGTCCGGGATTCAGGGCGTCGACTATCCGTGCGTCGCGACGCGAGGCTCGTGAGGGCTTTGAGGTGGCAATCAGACGAGCGTGGATACTTCAGGTTTAGAGGAGCAGAACAAGATGTTTCGCCGACGACAGCAAAGACAGTAGCACAGCTCCAACTAAGTCACATCTAACAGAAATGTTCTCAGGGTCCATGGGACGACATTTCACCAAACACTTTGCAGGTGTTGACCGTAAAACATCTGGGAGGAACAAACAGCCATTTTTCTTTTTAAAACTAGTGGTAAAATGAGCAACGCGTTAGAACAGCTTCGGAGGCACGAGGTGCTCGTGTACCCGGCCTACCTCTCCACAGACACCTGCCTCTGAACCCATACGTCCTGAGTTACATTTTGCGGTGTGAATACTAATGAGATGCTGTCCCAGTCCCTCCACCGGGCACGTCTTCCACACGCCTTCCTCCACTGAGCCAGCACCGAGTCCAGTATGCACACATTCTGAGACGCCCTCGCCGTTTCTGTACTCGGCCAACACGCTCACCGTCACGTTTCACCGTGCGTTCCTCGCCTTTTACTTTGTATAGCTTTCCTGACACGTGATGCAACATGTAAGAACAATTTTGAAGAGTATGCAATTACATAAGGCACATTTGTATGATGCTTTCACACCTTGTCAGTCTTTCTTAAAACACAGAATCACATTTAAAATTGCATTTTCTTCCGTCCATTAGGTGTATTTTATTCTAAGCAAAGGACCAGATGTTAGGGCTGCACATAAAATAACCCATTAGAGCCGTGGAGCTGCCACAGGCCTGAGTATTATGCATATCGAGGCCTTGCACAGGCCTTCAGACGGCTGCAGCCGCGTCATGTTTTGGGTCCTTGTACTGACTGCATAGTTGTTAACCACGTGGCTACTAAACAGGGATTTACTGTATCCGACAGAGTTCGGGTGACTATATATTGTGTGTGTTTGGGATATAAATGGAGTGTTAAAAAAGTTTTTTAAAACGTGGATTTTCATTTTAGCATCACTTGGAATAAATTCCAATTCAAACCGAAACGCGTGTTGTTTGTATTTCTTTGAAGAAGAAACCAGCAGAAGGTGAAAGATGGAAAGTCGGATGGGTACTAAAACCTAACCGAAGCACATCCTGTCACTTACCTCTAGTGGTATCTATCCATCCAAAAACCTATGTGATAAATTCATCCTTTCTGTTACATACATATTGGGGCTAAACACTGCTCAGGTTTCTCCTGTTTCCTCCAGCTGCCAGGCTGTGGAGTCTAATATGGGTGCTGTCAGGGAAAGCCAGTCCCCGGATGCGCTGCGCCCCTCCTTCAGCCAGGTAAGGACCCTCCTCCTCGTAGCTGGGTAGAAACCTCTGCGTCCAGCCTAAACATCAGATGTCAATGAAATGTTGCCAATTTGTTCTTGTGTAATTTTGGTGAACCAACCCTTAAATGTCTTTATTGTGTGAGACTTGATATTTGTACATTACTGCAGTTTAGAGACTGTTAAGTCACCACTAAAGTAGTAATATAGTTCTGATACTTCCTTACTCCTTCTGCGGGAAACACTGGACGTTATTATCGAGCAACATGTTGTCCTCATGAGCCCAGTTTCTCTACGTCTGCAAGGATGTCACCGTTTGGTTTAGCTGTCCCGTGAACATGAAGCCTTTCCCGGCCCAGAGTAGGCCACGTTTGAACTCGCGCTCTCGGGAGTTTGAACACTTTCGGTTAGGGTTTAGGGTTTGGGACACACAACTGTGCGCCAGCTATCCCCGCTGCAATCTGTAATACCAATAAAATGCAATGTCTCATGCGCTTCACTGCCTCTGATTGTTTTCTTTAATACATCATTTTTATTCAAGTGTGTCAAGATCTTTGACATCGGTGCCACCAGTAAATTAAATGGACACCGACCAAACGATCGGCCCAATCTTGTGACCTGGCCTGATAGCTGGTGCTGATTAATTTGCTGTGAAATTTGATTTCACTTTATATGCAGTATTTGATCTGTGAGCATAGTTTCATAAGTTTTCCAAGGCAAACTGAATAATTTTGTTAGTTAACATGGACATTTAAATTGATTCTACTGTCATAATGTCTTTTTGCTGTTTTCTGGAGATTTATTTACACGTTGAGAACAACATCGTGTATGTTGTATACATGAAGACATTGTCATGAAAAGGTCTGTTTTCAGTACATTAAAATCAGCTCAAATTCAATCTCAGGCACCCTATTAGATAATTGGTGTGAAGTGTTGAGTGTCTGTAGGGAATAGTGAATGAAATTGGTTTGGGTTTGGGTTTGGCCACGGTGACACAGGATACCTAACACACCTTAAGGGTAAGGTTCAAGCATGGCACAGGATAAAAACCATACACTGTATATAAAAAATTAAAACCATAGATAAAACACTAAAAGTTGAAATAACTAAGTGTTTTCTCCACGGTGGTCCTGATGGAAGCACGTGGCATTTGGCCCCTCCAGAATGTGAGCAGGATTCATTCAGCAAATGAAAGAAGAAATGTACAAAGGCTGGAGTAAGACCAGATGAAGTTGCACACGAGGCAGCCATTCCTTCAACGCCATTAGCCAACAGAATGAAAGGGTCGCGCTTCGCCTTCACTCCGAAGCAGAAGATGGCGGTACTGCTCGCGCGCCGCTGGATTGGACCAACCGCCGCCGCTGAACTATGACGTGCAGTTCCAAGATGGCGTCGCAGTACTACCAAGAGATGCAAGAGAGCTTCAAAAACAACAACAAAAGTCGAGAGTTCCCGGCTCACACAGCCAAAGTCCACTCGGTGGCGTGGAGCTGCGACGGCAGGAGGCTCGCTTCCGGCTCCTTTGACAAAACAGCCAGCGTTTTTGTCCTCGAAAAGGACCGCTTGGTGAGTCGCCGGGCCGCGGCCGGCTAGCGCGCTAGCGTTAGCCACAGCCTAGCTGCAGTGAACGGGTCAACGTGCGGCGTTTCGGCCCCGGTGGGACCGCTAACGTTTGCTAGCTCGTGAACTCCCTAGACGGTTGTGTCACACTGAAGCTGTACCACACTGCAAACACCCTGGCTTATACGTTTGCCATAGCCATGTACAGTGTTAGCGTTAACTAGTTAACCTCGCAGTCTCACTGCCTAATAATGTGTGAAGACGATTTGTAAATTGTTAACGAAACACTCCGGATGTAGCTAACGGCTTGTGTTGTTGTTCACTAAATATCTGCTTATTTGTCATTTGTTCATGTCCGGTATTAGCGAGGGAGATATAACGTTAAGTTAGTTATATAACGGAAACGTTAGTTAACGCTATACCGACTTTTCTAACGTAACGTTAATGTTAATCGTGCTTTGAATGTTGAACATATGCCGAATTTAAGAGTGTTTCGTATTGATTGAAATAACGTTAATTGTTTTTATGTTTCTTGAGTGGGCAGGTATGCTAAGAATCAAGTAACTAACGTTATGCCTCCAGAGTACAGTCTTTTTTTTTTTAATGATATAACGTTATATGTGCTCCATGACGAAGCTGGCTACACTTAACCTCACCGCGTCCTGAATTTGCCTTGTTACCTCCAAATTGTTATTGTCTCACATACTGAAGTGGAACCTTAGACAACCAGTGTGTAGCTCATGTTTAAACGGCTGCATGGACTCTAGTTTCTGTTGACCAGTGATGGTGGCTTTGCAGCCACTTTACCAGTTTGTGGACACGTTTGTGGTTCTTTCCACCAAGTCAAACATTCCCGATATCTCTGCGGTTTACGACTGTGAAGGGTTACGTTACATTGATGTTTGTGTCCTTCTGCTGCGTGCTCCAGCAGTCTGTGTAATCTGGCGTCAACGTGGCGTTGTGTTGGTTGCACATAAGATAAGATGAGGGCTTACTGTGGGGTGGACATTGGAACTGGGCGGTTGAGTACCTGTTACATTTGAGTTTGTCTGTGTCCCCAGGTGAAGGAGAACAACTACAGAGGTCACGGGGACAGCGTGGATCAGCTCTGCTGGCATCCGACCAACCCAGACCTGTTTGTCACAGCATCTGGGGACAAGACCATTCGCATATGGGACGTCCGCACCACCAAATGCATCGCCACGGTCAATACGAAAGGTGGGACCTTAAATCGTGCGGTGGCCGGGGTTTGATCCACAGGGGCTTTCAAAAGTATATACCACTAGCATTATTTTTGTTTTTAAAACCATTAAAAAAAAATACAAATAGTAATTATTAACAAAAAGGCATTGTTAATTAGTTAAATGAGAGAAGAAATCAGACACGTGGCGTTTTGCCTACAGTCGTCTTTTCTGTCTGTCTTTTCACAAACTGGATGAAGTTGATTAGGGTGGCGCGAGATGTGAGTCCTGATAACCGTGAAGGCGCGTCGCGTAAACAGCAATACTGTGTGAGAACGTCTGTGGAAGTTGGTGTGGCTGCAAACTCGCCACCAGACGCTTAACAGCAGGACTCCAGACGCTAGCTTTCACAGTAGCACTCCCGGGTTTGCACCTCCTGCGAGTGACAGAACGAACAAGACACCCTGCTGCGAGTCTAATTTATATCCTGCAAAACCCACAACTTATTTAAAATATGGAGTCCTAAAACCTTGATTTAAGGGTGCAGCAAGTTAAAACCCTTTCGGAAAATGGGAACGGTTCTATTCTGTTCGCGGGTGTGTAAATAATGCACATCTCAACAGGAAAATCTGTAAGAGCAGTGCTTTGGTGGGGAGATTCTTCAGGCTGGTAGGTGATGAGGAAACAATTTATTACCGTGTGAAGGAGTAAAAAAAAGTAACATTATTGGAATGGAATTAAATAGTTTTGTTGACCTTGTGAGAACCCCGAGTCCCCAATAAACTGCCGTCTTTGAGAGAGGTTTTTAAAAAAAAGTCTCAAATAATGTTTTGTCTTTTTTTTTTTTTAGGCGAGAACATCAACATCTGCTGGAGCCCTGATGGTCAGACCATCGCTGTCGGGAACAAAGATGATGTCGTGACCTTCATCGATGCCAAGACGCATCGCTCCAAGGCCGAGGAGCAGTTCAAGTTCGAGGTGAACGAGATCTCCTGGAACAACGACAACGACATGTTTTTCCTCACAAACGGCAACGGCTGCATCAATATTCTGAGGTAGGAGCCAAACAGGGAAAACACTATTAAGCGCCAGGCAGTCTGGCAGAATTTCTCTGCAAGCAACCTCTGAATTTCGACTTCTTCCCGCCCAACTTCGCCGCGTTCATGAAAAGCTGTCTGAGCTCCGTGCTGTCGATCAGTTTTCTCACTGTGCCAGCTGCCGAGTGAAGCCACTATGTGCTGACGGTGTGACGTTTGATACTTTCTGTAGTGTTTCAAATTCCCACCACAGGCAGATACCGAGGCTGATAATGGAAGTCCTTTAGAGGAACTGGCCATCAAGTTGCATATCACTTTTCTTGTCTGCTGTTCCCCGTATGTGTTTTTAATTTTCACATTGCTGCCATCGGGGCGACACGCAGGGTAGGTTCTGTTTGGGGTTTTTATATTACAGGACATAAGGTTGAAAACGGAGAGGTCTGACCTTGCCATGTCGGGGTAAACAGAAGCCACATGACTCTCAGGTGGCTCATTTATTGGACAAAGGTTTTGGTAGCCTTTCACCCTGTGTAAGAGAGGCCGCTCTCGTTCTGCACGCCGGTTCACTCCGGCACAGGGTACGTGGTGTTTGCCACTAAAATAAAGTGCAAAAGGCACCTGCCAACAGACAATCATGCACTTATCACTCATGCTCAAGTATTTCATTTATCCTTATTTTAGCAGCATGTCGGGTGTAACCACGAATCTCCAATCTCCTCCTACCTGTGAGAACGTTTATTGCGGAGTCGTCTTCTGTAGCTAGCAGAATTTCATTTTCAGCCACCGTCTTATTCGATAAGACAAAACATTTTTGTTTCAATTTCCGACCCATCTCCACACAACACCGTGGTTGCCAAAGGAAAACCAACCCAGGTAAATGAAGCTTTTCTTTCATGGTTCTTGGGTGATCCACAGTTGATCTTGTTCACCGTTACCTCTCACGTTCATTGTTCACCTGTATACGGCACGTTTGGGGTTATTTCGATCCCGTAAGTTAACTCCTGGTGTCAAGATCCGGTTAGGTTGTTGTTAACTTGTGCAAAGTCTCTGGCACTGTGGCTGTACTGTATAAAGGTCTCGCTGAAATCACCAGTGTGTTTGTTTGCAGTTACCCGGAGCTGAAGCCCATCCAGTCCATCAACGCTCACCCGTCCAACTGCATCTGCATCAAGTTTGACCCCACGGGGAAATACTTCGCCACGGGAAGTGCAGACGCCCTCGTCAGCCTGTGGGACGTGGAGGAGCTGGTGTGCGTCCGCTGCTTCTCCAGGTCTGGCTGTGTACATTACATTTTGCATTATTTTCATCTGAAAATACATGTAAAAAAATCAGTTTTTTGGTGGCGGCATTTATAGATGAATAGGTGTATATCATGGCATTCAAATATGACTCAAAACACTATATATAATTCTGACGTGGCCCTGTAAGGTTATCTATCTGAATCTATCCTCTTTATGGAATCATGGATTTGTATTATCATTGCTGCTCACGCGTTAGGCTGGACTGGCCGGTGAGGACACTGAGCTTCAGCCACGATGGCAAGATGCTGGCCTCGGCCTCCGAGGATCACTTCATAGACATCGCCGAGGTGGAGACGGGTCAGTACGACGGTTTGCCGTGTCAGAGAGACCAACAGAAAGCTGTGGCTCTTTGTCTGGTATATGTGAGACTTTGGCACGAGGTTTTGAAAATGCAGTTCGTAGGTAATACAGAAAGTGGCAGTAACGTTTTTGGATTACAAAACCTTAGCAGAATTCCAACTTTACGGACAAATAAATTTTAACCAACATTACTCAGGCAGAGGATTACGGTTTGTGTCAGTGATTCAGTTAGTTGTTGTCACGTTCCATGAAGTCACCACGTACAAAAAAACCCCAGTTAAAAACATTTTCTGAATGAAATTCAAGTGGATCAAAGAAAAGAATCTACATCACCACTAGCCGCCGTTTTAACTGTTAACAGTGTTTAAGCTGTGACGGCTACCTTTAGTACGTTTATTCTTTTCTTTTTTCCCCACTTCCTCGACTGTCGTACGCGTGCAGGAGAGAAGCTGTGGGAGGTTCAGTGCGATTCTCCGACCTTCACCGTCGCCTGGCACCCCAAGAGGCCGCTGCTGGCCTACGCCTGCGACGACAAGGACGGCAAGTACGACAACAACCGGGAGGCGGGCACCGTCAAACTGTTTGGCCTTCCCAATGACTCCTGAGACCTGAATGCTTCCGGTCAGTCAGACGTTAGGAGAGGGCAAAGTAAAAGGAAGCATCCCAAGGAAACGAACACATCCTGTACGGTCCAAAGGATGACTCGCAGAGCGACAGCGGCCCTTTGCTACCAGCAGGTGGTGCAGCTGTCCTTTTAAGACAGCTGCCTTCATTCCCTGTTTTTCCTACACAGATAAAATCACAACTGTCAGTGCTGTAATATATTGTTTTTATGTAAAATATTCCTTTTTTTAATATTAAAATGGGTCTCTTTATAAATCGTTATGTCTTGAGTCCTGATTGCTGAAATACTGTTTGTGCTGTTCGATGTTTCGTTCATGAAATTCTCTTAAATCTTAAATACAGTCAGGTTTAGATTTCTGAAACGTCTACATTTACTTTTCTGGTATCTGTTTAAGACTGTGTTGCCTCTTTAAGCAGAGCTTAAGGAGGAAGCCTACGCAGGTTTTCTGTTAAAGGAGCCAGCAGAGAGCCTGAGCAGGGAAACACTTCATTTAATTACTCTGGACCTTGAACCATCCCTGCCTACCTGTGTGTGTGTGTGTGTGTGTGTGTGTGTGTGTGTGTGTGTGTGTGTGTGTGTGTGTGTGTGTGTGTGTGTGTGGGTGTGTGGGTAATAAAAGGAGGTGGTGAGGGGGGATGAAATAAACATACACCCTAACCCCACAGCCGATCATTCACACACGTTCGCACTCAGGAAACGCTCCCACTTCTGCCTCTGCACACGAGCCAAACAGCAGATGGACGTGTTAGTTTTATGTGAGGCCTCATCAAATATTAAATATAGTTCACCACTGATATAAAGGAGGGGTCCTACCCTTACTGCAGCTACAGAAAATCAATTCAACCTGACAGAAGTTTTCGTTTCTTTTAATCACATTTAGATGACGTAATAACTCAATCTTGTGTGAGTTGGGGTTTTTGTGCAAACTCGGTGTGGCCGTTTCTCTGCGGATGTGTAGATCTGAAGGCGTGCTGCGGTCACATTAAGTAGGTTCGCTGCTTGAGCATTTCCTTTAATTGTTACGTATTTCTGACAGCTGGTGCTTTTCAGATGTGCATATTCAACATAAAAGATAATAACCAATAAGGAGCATTCTTTCCTTCCTCTCAGAGCGAGGTGCTGAGTATTGGTACAAACCACTGACCCTCGCCAGCTTCAGCACATAAATACCCTAAATCAGCCGTCAGCTGGCAGTGGGGCGTGTCTGCCTGCCGCGTTCCCTTGACGTTCCCTTGACGTTCCCTTGACGTTCCCTTGACCGCCTCATCTTCCTTTATGTCGCGACAGACGGGTGAGCCGCGGGAGCCCAGATTGGAGGCCCCTTCGGCTCCCGGCCCGGTGACAGGTCGTTGCTCCCTTTCCCCCGGGGCCTCGGCCTCGCCGCTTCCTGTCGTCGTTGGGAGGGGTGTCACAAGGCACTCCTCAGTCCCTGATCCCGCATCAGAGCTGTCCAAGAAAACAAACTGAAGGCCCTCCGCTGACCCGCCTGCATTGGTTATTGCGTGAAAGAAACCACTCCTAATACATGTTTAACAGCTGGCTCCTTACAGTGTTTGTGCTGCCGTGCGTGGTGGGCTCTGGGAAACTCTTTTACATCCAGGTGATTTTTAGTCGTACGCCGATTCCAAGACGTGACTTGACGGCTTCGGTGCAAGGTTAGTCGCCGCTGCTGAACGGGTCGTGTTTGTTTTGGGCTCATTTTCCGGGGGGGGGGGGGGGGGAGTCAAGCACCTGGTATTGAGTTTGGTAACCGTGGCCTCGACGTAGCTGGAAGGCCCTTGAGCGCGTCCTCCCATCAGTCTCCCTGCTGATCCCAGCTGTTATTCACTGTAGCCGAGAGACAATACGTTGCGAAGAGGTCGGGTTAATATCCGTGGTTGTGATTGCCAGCGAGCATCTCGGGATAATAAATCAAACATAGCTTCCCGCAGGGTCTCCTGAATCTGCCTGTCTCATTGTGTAAGCAGGAAGGTCTATCTGATTTGACTTGTACGCTCCGATCTCCACGGAGCAACCTCCCCGCTCGACTTGCTGCTGGCCAATAAATCACTGCTGTTTTGGCATTGTGATGTGGCTCTAACTCAGTGGCCAGAGAACAGCATTAAATACTGCTGCTGGCGTACGCAAAGTCAAAATACATTTAGGTAGAGACCTAGCAGGGCAAATCTGTAATAAGCTTATTCTTGGCTGTTGATAAGAAGTTGTTCTTCTCTCACTGTAATAACACAACAGCGAGTCAGTCTACGCTATATTCGATTCAGAAAGGTTTCTCCTTTTGCTGTCCTACAGGTAAACGTGGAACGTTGGAACATCCAGCCCCTGGCCAGAAATAGTGCATTTTAAAGTCAAGTACAAACTGTTGCTTTTTAAAATGAAGGCGACATTCGGATTAATGACAGAAAGACAACGGGCCTGCCAAACCAGAAGATTAGGTGTAAAATCAACATTACTCAACCTCTATAGCCAGTGGCCCGTCAAGACTCCAAAGTAAAGTTCACCGCACAAGAGAAAACAAAATCATTCGGATGTAAAGTTTGGTCTGGTGGCGTCAGAGAAGAGGGTGTGTTTTTTTGCAGCCGCCCTTTCAGGATGTGCGACTGAGTTGTTTGGTCTGACCGGAGCCCAAACAGGCTCATCGCAGAGGTGTCCGGCGGCGAGGCGGCGTATGTATGGTCGGGGGCTAGAACCACAGTACATTTGGCATTTTTCGCTTTCAAAGTGACGCGGCCAATTGACCGGAAAAATGCAAATAGTTGCGAGTTGATGGCACGTGTATGTTGGCATTAGCCTCAAAGTACACAGTCGAAACTGTCAGGGAAGTCACTCGTTAGTTGCAGAGGTGTCTTGTCGTGAACGTGAGACCGTTTTCTATTGGATGAGAAGTCAGGGGATAGTTGAGAATGAAGAAACCAGTATGCATGATTCACAGAAGAGGGCTGTCCGAGATGTGCTGGCAGGAGTTTTACAGACAAAATCCATTTCTGTTAAGCACGTGGTGCTGCTCGGCAAAGACAGACACATTTTTAAGACGAGGATGTTTACTTATGCAACTTTCTGCAATTGTGAAATCCTAGGGACAGTGCTGTACTTAAGTAAAAACGTGAGGTACTTGTACTTTACTTGAGTATTTCCATTTTATGCAGCTTTCTACGTCTGCTCCACCACATCTCCGAGGCAAATATTCTGCTTTTCACTCCACCACATTTGTCTGACTCTGTCTGTCTGTCTGTCGGACTTCAGCTGCTAGCTACTTTTCAGATTGCAGCGTTTCAGCCCCTGCCTGTCCGGTGAAAACCGCCTATCTCCAAATGTGGTGATTTAGAATGTTTGCGATGAAGTGTTTCCTTTATGAGGTGAGAAAATCCTCCTCATTCTTAAGCTAAATAAACTATGTTGCTCTTTAGCCCCCTGGAAAATGCATCGTCACCCAGCTGAACACAGGGCTGTGTTTCTGGGCTCACGAAAAGTCGACTTTTTAGAGATACGTGGTTCTCACGGGACAGCGACGCTACAAACACATGATGATCTTATAGACCACGATGCATTGCTGCAGATTTAAGCTACCCAACAGGACATAAAGCGGTTAAAATGAGCTCAACCTGAAAAATCTGCAGCAGTAAAATGCAACATGCACATTAATGCAGCCGTGATATTAATGCAGAAACATCAGATAGAACAGGACACACTGACAGGGAACATTTCCCTGCACAACCTTTTATACTTGAAGTACATTTTGCTGATAATACTTTCACACCTTTACTCAAGTGAGGTTTTCATTGCAGGACCTTTGTAGCGGAGTGTTGTCACAGTGTGGTATTAGTACTTTTACTAAAGTAAAGGCTATGAACACCTCCTCCACCTCTGCTGCAACGGAACAGGCTTTTAATAATCACTCCTTCTCAATGTGCTTCACATTACAAACCCACGAAAACTGAAACAGTGTCCGATGTGAGTTTGCACCGATCAATATTCTCATTCGTTGACCATCAGCTGTTCCCAAGGTGGTCCGCCAGCGTTTCGTCAGGTGTGCTCGGGCATGCTGATCAGTCCATTCAGACGGTGGCATGCGTGTCTGTTTGCACATTTGCGTGAGTGTATCAGTGACGAGGTACTCGTGCACTTCTTCCTCTGTGTGGCTGCGTGTATGTGTATTCACACAGGCGGGGCAGCTGCGCGCTGAGAGATAATCAGACCCCACCCGTCCGTTTGCTTCAGTCAAAACGAATTAGTCTCTAGATCTGTTAAAGGCCAAGTCGGCCATTCTGGATAATTGGCGCGCTGCATTGACCGGCGGCTTCCTGATTGATTTTTTGGAGTTTTGGAAAGACGAGACTCGTTTCTCTCTTACTCTTGTTTTTCCGGTAGGTGACTGAAAGTGCTTTATTTCAGCCTGAGGGGAGAAGACCCAACACAACCGAAATTCTTGTCAAAACTGAAAAACTGCAAACGCTCATCTACCAGTGTTCCTTGACTTGAAATGTGAAAAAAAAAGGTTTTCTCTGGTGTTACTACTCTTAATGTTCTTGTCAAGATAGCGTTTTCAAACGAGTGTAATCATACGCACATCACATTTCGAGTGCGAGGTTAATGAGAAGCAGCATCGGCGAAGAGCTCCCAGTGACCCCGAAACAACTGGCCCCAGGAGCACGAAGCCTCCTGCCGCCTCCTCCTGGGAAAAAAAAAACTTCAACTCAAAAGAAATAATCTCACACACCTGCCTTTGGTAATAAACTCCAACTGCAATTTGCATCAAACTTACGACTTTGAGTCCGCGTTTCCAAATCTCTGGTACAGAGCTGCTGAGTCAAATCTTAACAGGACTAATAGTCATAATGGACACAAATAACGAAATAAAACCCACGATGACAAATTCCCAAATGTCTCATTAAGCCACGCATTGAAATAATTGAGTTTGTTGTGTTTTGACAGACGTGGATCATCAGTTGTGTATTGGGGCCTAATACACCTCAAACGTTTGTCTGCTGTCAAGATTTATTTAGAGCTCTTGAAGCTGCTGTCTTCCACTGTTGAAGCCAGTCAATTCAAGTCTCGTTATTTATTCGTGTATGGACGCGGTGCAGAATTACTTCATATGAGACACAACCGGCGGGGTCAGTTTCATCTTCGTTGTCCAATCCAATAGCCGCCTAGGTAACTGATGAGATCATTCATGACTGAAGATAGGGAGCGCATGGAGGCTGAAACCGGACCTGAACGGCCCCCGTCTACATTTCATACACAGGCCTCGAAAGCCAGTTATCGGTCGGGGAGTTAATTGTTGCCTCCCGATTAAAATGACCGATTGTCCTGAACAGCGTGGACGGGATGGAACACGGGCCGAACGAGAGCCTGTTGTCTTAGCCTACTTTTCCTGAATCAATGGAGGCAGAGAAGAGACATATGAAAACGTGTTGTATTTCTCTCTGCCTGGATAAAGTGTGCAGAAAGCAAGCACGTGTGTGCTCAGCAAAACCCTCCCTGGGGGGTTG
>CM022490.1:28037711-28107068 GCA_011952105.1 Coreoperca whiteheadi | reverse complement strand
TCCCGAACGCCTTTGCGGGGGGTTGGGGGGGGGGGGGGTTGGGGCGCAGATTGCTGCGGTAACTAGAAGGTGTGGACAGCAGCATCCATCTTATGGACGGTGGGTTTCCTCCTCTCGCACGACTGATTAAACAGCAGATGCTTTGGCCATGAAGTCATTCGCTCCGTAAACTAGAGTTCAGTCACATGCTGGTTGAAGATGGAGGAGGAGAGAAAATGCTGTTGAACACAAACTGTTTAACGCGGTTAAATACAGAAAAGATATTCTGCGCGCATTAGAGCTGCATTTTGTCCCTCATCGCTCATGTGTCAATCACGTTTCAATCAAACGAGTGAGAGGGGAGTCTATAAAATGTCAGAATATTGCGGGAAAAGTAGTAAATTGCTTTCGTCTAAGCAATAGCCTCCAAGTATTTCATTTACAATGATGCAAATTACGAAGAAGTGAAAATGCTCATATTTGAGAGTCTGAAATCAGAAAATATTGAATGCCTTGGCGTGGCCACTTTATTCCAGACTCTTGGGTGGATTGCCGTTGAATATGATAGCGACATTCACAGTCCCCACAGGATGAATCCCAATGTCTTTGATCATCTCTTGGCTTCCCCTCCAGTGCCTCCAGAAGGTGACATGTGTGGCTTCGGGTCCTAATTGTTGGACAGGCATTCATGGCTCTCAGATGATGAATCCTAACGACTCCGGCCATCCACGGACTTTATCTCCAGCCCCCATCAGGTTTCCATGTGTTCAATACTCGCTGCACTCGGACGCGCAATTGTCTTGCCTGAAGTTTTCTCTTTTTGTGCGTCAGATTGTTAGAACGTCCTCCTTGAATCAGACTCCCCTCGCAGATTTCAAGATGTATCAACAAGGAAATCCTCCTTTGACCTGATGACTCTGTCGTGTTTTCAAGTTGTTTACTTTGCGACCACTGCACTTCCTCCTTCTCCTTGTTTCACCCGCTGTAACGGCAATTAATCTCGCCTTTTATCCTCTGAACTACTTCCAACAAAGCAACCAACAGCAATGATGGATCGTTATACCGAGGCAGGAGCGATGGCTTGTTCGCCGATGATAAACTGGACTCCTCTCTGTGACTAATGGGCTAATCAGAGCTGTTACACAGCACAGCAGAGGACGAGGAGGAGGAAACAGGCCAAAAATAGTGAACGCAAATATAGAAGCTGCTTCGGTGAACCTTTCCGGCAGCAGATGCTTAGAGAAAAGTTAAGCAGATACCGGCGCTTTAATGCAGATTGTGATGCTTTCTGGGTCCTTAAAATATCCTCCTCCTCTGTCATTCCTTTGTCATCATTGTTCCGAGATGAAGGGTTGCAATTACTTTCTCGTGAGCTCATTTTCCCTCCCTGCTTGTGATTTCCTACGTTACCCAGAATGCCAGTCGGTGTCGTTCTGTAAACAGTGACACCTGAATGCAGTTTGTGAAATACTAATGGCCGTAAAGCTCCTGCACTGGGGTTTAATGCACCAGAACAGCTTCACTGTGTTTTAGCTTCATTTTCTAAAATGCTTTTTGTACTACTTTTACTGCAGCGGGAGGGAGAAGACAGGAAGGAATTATAGAGGACATAAAGGAGGGAGAAGGGCTGCGGGGAGAGAGCAGGGGGGAAAGGGAAAGCAAAAATGAGGGGTGAAGAAAAGAAGCTGCTGTAGGAAGGAAGCAAAAAAGCCCTTATAAAGGGAGAAAGAAGAAAGAAAAGAGGAAGTTAAGTATATAAAGAAGGCAGAGGAGGAAGATGATGCACCTGTTTTGAAAGTTGTCATTTAACACTTTCTGTACCTAAAGGATCAAAGTACCCGTTAGCTTCTCATCACCTACTCGATCGCAAATAGTTCCCACCGATTCATACAAAGACACAAAAACATGAGCTTTGCATCTCTGAGACACAGGAAGTACATAGATCCTGCACCTTATATACCGCAAATGTTGCCACATATCCAGAATACAATGGACAAACTCATATGCAATACCTATCCTTGCAACTCCAGTAGCCAGAGTTGATCAAAGCATGTTCTCAGTAGACCAAATCTCCTCCAGTAACGGTTTTTGCTGGCCACTAAAAATCTAACAGCAAATCTGAGAACACTCATCTAATCCCCGTGTTGGACACTGGACAATCAGTCATGAGGACAAATAAATGTCAGAGCAGCAGGTCAAATCTCAAAGTGTTAACGCTGTGATGGGTGCGGACTGAAGCACTGCAGGTTTTACGCAGTGGTTTTGCAGTGTGAAAGCGTGATAGAGTGTCTTTGCGGCTGCGTGTGAACAAACAGGCAACAGCGTTATCGGTGCATGAATTATTCACCACGATCCAACTTGTGATGTGTTTCGCGGTAACATCTGGCCCGCGCTGCTGTTTTCTGTGGGACACAGAAAAACAGGGAGGACAGAAAAACCTTTCTCACCATCGGAGACGTCAGATCAGATTGTCTTCAGGGGGAATCTTGTTTATAGCAAAATAGTGGCTGCAATTACAGGAGCCAGCATTTCTCCGGAATGGGTTCAATCCAATTCAAGACTCCCACAAATGTGTTTACGTGAGCATTAAATAAAAAGGTTGAATAAGGGTGTCTCGTAGACACTTCCATGTGCCGACCTGCGAAGAATAACATGGCAATGTTCTTGGTTTACTGCTGCCGTTATGTACTGAAACAACAGTTTTATTCGAATCTCTGTCTACTGCAGGTAGTTAACCAAAAGGTCAGATTTCGGTTTATCGCCCTGGAAAAAGAAGCAAAAAAACACCTGTTCAAAGATGCTGTCTAGGATGAGATGACAAATAATTTAAGCGAGAGTGGTGCATCTTCCCAGGACAGGATCTTTGAGCCATATACCATAGATATTCTAACAATACAAAGTAAATAATCCTCAAAAGTGTTTACATCTTAAATGAACAGATAAGGAATGCATTGTAAAAGTTTAAAACCAGCCTTTTCTCGTTGAATAAAATGTCTTTCCGGATGATCTAGTTTATATGTGGTCTTGTTATTCCGATTATTAGGGAAATTAAAAAGCTGCCATTTAATCACGGCTCCTGATGCTAATAACTCCATTCATGGTCCCAACGAGTGCTGCGATGGAGATTTTTAAGGGTCAGTAACTAAAACTTTTATTGCTGTAAGCCACGGACCAAAGGATAGGACTGTTTGCATGTTTTAACCCATTAATTAGAAATTACTTACACAGATTTTATCTACGGGAGCCTGTAGATTCATTTCCATCCTTCCAGGCAGCAGTTGTTTTCAGTTTCTTTCAGTATTGACGTGAACATCAAGTTGTCTCTGTGTTTTGGTTGAACATGGTCCAGAGACCAAGATTTGAAAGTTGGAAGGTGCAAAAAGCATTTTGTTGCTGGACATTCGAACCTGGAGAGAAGCAAAAAAAAAAAGTGCAAGAAACGGTGGGCGTTTTCTGCGTTAAAAGGTTGACTTGATCACAGATAAGAGGTCAGCATAGGTTTAATCATGTTTTAACATAATGTGTAGGTTTATTCCTGTTTGAGTAATCCATCCATCCATCCATCCATCCTCTTCCTCTCCCTCTTACCCGGGGCCGGGTCGCGGGGGCAGCAGTCTGAGCAGAGTCACCCAGACTTCCCTCTCCCCAGACTCTTCCTCCTGCTCTTCCGGGGGAATACCGAGGCGTTCCCAGGCCAGCCGAGAGACACAGTCCCTCCAGCGTGTCCTAGGTCTTCCCCGGGGCCTCCTCCCGGTCGGACGTGCCCGGAACACCTCCCCAGGGAGGCGTCCAGGAGGCGTCCGGGACAGATGCCCGAGCCACCTCAGCTGGCTCCTCTCGATGTGGAGGAGCAGCGGCTCTACTCTGAGCTCCTCCCGAGTGGCCGAGCTCCTCACCCTGTCTCTAAGGGAGCGCCCAGCCGCCCTGCGGAGGAAACTCATTCCGGCCGCCAGTATCCGGGATCTTGTCCTTTCGGTCACGACCCAAAGCTCATGAACACAGGTGAGGGTAGGAACGCAGATCGACCGGTAAATAGAGCGCTTCGCCTTGCAGCTCAGCTCCTTCTTCACCACGACAGATCGGTATATCGACCGCGTCACTCCACAAGATACACCGATCCGCCAGTCGACCTCCCGCTCCGTCCTTCCCTCACTCCTGAACAAGACCCCAAGATACTTAAACTCCTCCACATGAGGCAGCAGCTCTCCACCAACCCGGACAGGGCAAGCCGTCTGAGTAATATTATTTTGAATTGTCTTGACGTTTCCCTTCTCGGTCCGCAGAGTCAGGACTATGGATGTGAACAACACACATATCAGAATCTTTTTTATCTGGGAAGCCAACATATAGAGAGCATCTTCTTGGTAACTTGCCAAGATTAAGGCTCAGCCTGCGCACAGTGCAGACCTGAAGACCAAACGCACTCTGGAAACTAACAGACCCAAATTATATCAATTAGCATTTTGTCTGGCAGGACGTTGCTATTTAAAGGCATCATGGCTTAATGCAATTACATCCTCATCCCTGTTTTTGTCATGGAACAGCCTACAGCCGCCTTGTGCCTGTCAAACCGAAAACATATAGTGCAACTTTCACTTGTTCTGCTGCTTTCCTCAGCCCACTGAGTTGTTTGTGTGTGTGTTTGGATGGATGGATCGTATCAGATGATTCGTGACTGGAGATGAAGTGAAGCGGCTTCCCCCCTTGTAGCAATAGATTATTGCAGAATGTTTGTTCCAGAGGAGATAATCTTTTAGCATGAGATCATTTTCAGCCGAGTATGACATTCAGTCTATAATAATGTACAATAAAGGCATATGTAACCTGTGACATGAAAAGGAAATAACAACAAGCATCGGGACGTTTTTCTGGGCCAGAGAGTGAGAAAATGTCAACGAAATCTTTTAGATTTCTCTTCTTAAATGTCTTTTAATGTCTCCTCTGTTTTCTGATTGAGCACATGAGGTCGACTTTGATTTGAACTCGAAGCTCCAAACATGTTGCGTCAGTTGTGAGGTTGAAACTCTCCTCAGTCGCAGCTGTGGTGTGATCGCCTTGCTGCACCCGACAGCGTTATACATGCGCGCTGATTCATTGAATAACCTGGAGCTAATCTTGTGCTGCATTCTATTGCTGATTACATTTTCTGAAGTAAGGCTCTGCCTTTCTCGGAGGCACAGCAGCTCGTTTTTTTCTTCAGACCGTCATTACAGTTATTACACTTAGGGTTTGGTTTTACAGTCTTAAGTTCATTAAAGAAAAGGTGCAGAATGACTTCCTGTCCGACAGGAGGCAGCATGTGAGGCTGGGGAAACATGTCTCTGACTCTTAAGAGCAAAACGTCATACACTGAGGTGGAGGGCCAGATGGTGGCGAGATCAGCGGTCAGACTGCTGGAGATGCAAGAGCAGCAGAGACCACAGTTTGGTTCCAGTTACCGACTGGTTTTAGTGTGTTGCCGGGACATTTGTAGCCATTTTGTAGAGACAAAACGCTCAGTTTTAACCCAAATCATGGTCTTTTCCGAAGCCTAACCAAGTGGTTTTTGTGGCTAAACCTAACTAGACCTTAACCACAGTGTTAGAAACAGAGATTCAACGTTTGAAAAAAACGTAGAGAGGTTTTACTCTGGCGATTGGGTTGCCTCTGCAAACCTTCTGCTCGCTGTGCGCTCCGTCATAGTCAATGAAAGACTGGAAACACAGCGATTGCAGGGCGTTAGTCTCCTATTAAGTAATGACATGGTGAACTTTCCCATTGTCACTAATCAGCAGCCTCATCGTGTAGAATAAAGCGTATCTGCGGTGATACAGCCGTGCGTCAAATAAGTCCAGGTTTACACGTCAGCTTGAGCTGTCATGCAACATGTTTGCTGATGAACGTGAAGGAAACCGTTTGTGAGAATGAAACGTACCACAAAGAGTGAGGGTGTCTCTACTTTAAATACTTTTAACTCGTCTGAATTTAACTAAGCAACTCGTCGACTTTTCCTAAAAATGGGAGGCTGCTTATTTAGGAGTCAGGCCATCGAAGAGACTTCAATCACAAAAATGTGGACTTTCAATCCAGCCAATAATCAGACCCGCCTGCATATTTCATAAGTTGAGAGGTTTCTCCGCAGCGGGAGTGGACCTGTAATGGTGTGTAAGTAACCTCCCCCCGACCCCACAGGATGGGTTCTGTGGCGAGGCGGGAGCGGCGACGCGAGCGCCACAACATAGATTTGTCTCCTCAGAGAGCAGAAGGGGCTGCCCACCTCGGGAGAATATTACTGATGCTGGGTGTGAAAACCTTGTATCTTCCAAAAAAACCCAACATTTGAGGAAATACTTCAAGTATCCTTTTAGTTTTTAAATACATCAGACTACCCAACATGGATTTTTTTCTTTCTTTATAGTGCGATAATAAATATCCTTTATACTAATGCTATTACTGGCTACTGAAGAATGACTTAACCCAAAACACAATAGACACTGAGAAGTAGATACTTGTGACATTGTGTCCTCCTTTATTTTGTCTACATATATATATATTTTTGAACCTAAATTCCACCAGCATGTCCACATCCCCACTAGGGGAACGAAGTTTTTGACTTTTTGACCCCTCCCCCCCCCACACACACACACATATTTTCCTGCTCCTCCTGCCTGCTTACACCCAGCTGATAAACCGACAAAAACCTTTTGCAGCAGATTACCAAAAGAAGATGTATGATGCTTTGTTACCTTTATGGGGCACGAGTGAGGGCTCCTATGTGCCTTTAAAGCTCCTGCACGCTGGCGTCTGGGCGCTCTGTTTTATTACGCAAAAGCTTTCAGTCTTTCAGACAAACAGGGCGAGCAGAGCCCTTAAGTGTCTGCATAGATATTCCATTAATTAGCCCCCAAACACAAGACCTGACACTATTATGGAAGTCTTATGATATGTGTGTGGACTAAGAAGACGTTTTTTTCTGGGGCTGTTTCGCTTCCAACAATTCATTTTAGCTTTTTGCAGCTGCGAACAGCTCCATTTACACTGTCGTCTTACAGAGTGCAATTCATTTTCCAGTCTAAGCACCCTACGTACTCAAAACTGTTAGTGTGTAGGGTAGAGTTGGGACTAGAATTGGAGCAATACAACCGGGAAATACCTTTTTTAGGTTCCTAAAAAATGAACACCTGATAAACAATGCTACGGAAAACATCAGACGCACACAGGATACCAGACAAGTGCCATCAGACATCAGGGGATTCTAGATTAATAAAATATTTGGACACAATCCACTCAAATCTAATACTTAATCCAAGTTGATTTACATCTGTGAGAACAGTTTAATTCTACTGCACGCGTTGCTTTTGGTGTGTTTCACTCCGGAGCAGGGCGGGAGCTTGTCGTCCCGCCGTTTGCTCTCATTCAGCTGATTCAGCCGTGCTGTGAGCGTGACATGGCGGCGAGCAGGCCGGCCGCACCTGTCCTGTCTGTTTGCTTTGTGTCTGCCCGCTGACAAATGAGGCGGGTAATGACACTTTAACAATGAGCGCATTAGCGTTGCGCCAGGCCGCCGATGACACCTGAACGCAGCAGCAGCAGCAGGACTTTTATCTGTGAAGAGCTGAAGGACACAAAAAAAAAACACCTTACCATTTTTGAGGTTTTTTACGGGGTGGCGGTGGCTCAGGTGGTAGTATCATGCGTGTCCACCTGATCCACATGTTTGTTTAGAATCAGAAGAGCACTGGCTCTGAGCAGTCTGGCCCGCAAGGGATCCTGGGTCCTCCTGATGGGTGGACTCCCTGCAGGCGTTTATGTGTACAGACAGGGGACAAATGAAAGGAGTCGCGCTTAATTTGCTTTCTTTCCAAGAGGGCGGTGTCTTTATGAGTGGTATAGGTGCATCTTTTTCCCCCTCATCCTGTGGCGCTGTTTGTCCACCCAGAGTGTTCCGGTGGGAGATATCGGCCGTAGAGACGTCTTGCCTCCTCTCGACTATAATGCAACCGGATGGCACTCGGTTTGTGGTGCTCAAAGCACCAAAAAAAAAACCCCAACCATTTGTGGTCTTGAGATCGAGTCATGTAGAAAGTTTCGGTGGCTTGGCCCACCTCATTGGACATTTTACAATTTTACAACTCGTACGTTTAGATTCTTTCATTATCCTGCTGGGATTCATTTGTCCACACTCTGCTGGTTAGTCAGCTGTTTGTTGTGCAACTAAAGTCTCAGGCTAGCTGACGCGCCGGCAAACAAAGCAGTGAGTAATTCAGGACTTTCTTCCGAGCTAAGGCTGCTGATGCCGAACATAAGAAGACGATGGTTTGCTTGTGATGGGATTCTTCAGTGAGTTTATAGGCTCACTTTTATTGGAACTTTTAATGCAGGCACACCGAGGGCGATACTAGTAATCGGCTGTGAGAGAAGATGACTTCATTCTTCTGCTCTGGTAAAAACTAAAGTCCAAGGATTATGAACTCCCAATGCAGAACCAGCTTATCTGCTTTTATTCCAGTGGAATATTATTATTGAAGAGTTGTCCAAGATGCCACCGCCCTTAGACCTGGTGCTGGTTTAAAGGGGCTTTGCACCGTCACCGGTTCAGTTTGGGTGTTTGGTTTTTTTTTATCTTTATAGAAATGTAAAAAGGATGCATAAAGACCTGTTGTGTGTCTCGGTTTGTACTGGAGCATTTCTTCCCTG
Source organism: Coreoperca whiteheadi (assembly GCA_011952105.1). NCBI lineage: Eukaryota > Metazoa > Chordata > Actinopteri > Centrarchiformes > Sinipercidae > Coreoperca > Coreoperca whiteheadi. The sequence goes on along the minus strand of CM022490.1, from coordinate 28,098,413 downwards.
TCGCCATATGCTTTATTGCTCTCTCTGGAGGCTGTGAGGTAATAGTGCGCAGGGGCGGGGTGGTGGAGGAGAGAGAGAGAGAGAGAGACAGAGAGACAGAGAGGACAGGCATCACACGGAGGTTTGGCTGCAGACTGGTCGGGATCCCTTTCGCCGCCTCGGTCGCTTCAGACGCATCAGGTCAGTAAAACGCGCCGCGATATCCCAGGAAACGTGGCGGGAGGGGGCGGCGGGGATGCTCGCTTATCGTTTTGTGTCGTTTTGTTGGCTTTTTTTTTTTTTTTTTCATCTGTTTCTTTCTTCGGTTGAGGTGATTCGCATTCGCGGTGCAGCTCGGTGCGAGGACGGAGATGAGCAGCGGGAGGCTGCGCGCAGGTTTTTAGGCGTGAGCCGCTGCTGTGTGTGTGTGCAGATGAACGGCTGGCCGCCTGCAGGCTGCAGGCATCAGGCAGCGTGCACCTGGCTGGGTGCTTTTAATGCAACAGCTCGCCAGAGAAGACGCGCTGGCCGCGCAAAAAGCACAGCGTTATATTTAAGTTCGGGCGCTAAACGCCCAGGCGGGCTGCGGGTGACACCCCCCTCCGTCCCTCCCCTCTTCCCCTCCTGCTCGGTGTTTTCTCTCCTTACATCCAGGTGGCGGGTCTTTTGTGCCTCTTTTAGCGGCCATATGTCGCCTGTAGGTGCGAATGATGAGCCGGGGCGGGGGGAGGGCTTTTTACCAGTGATGAGGACGAGGCAGTTCCCGCGCTGCCGATGAGGAGGGCCCGCCGGCTCCGGTCCTCCGCAGTGCCCTCGCCAGCACCGAGCAGCAGCAGCAGCATCTCGGCTGGTGATGGACGGTGGAGAGGCTGAATTATTTATAGCTGCCAGTGCATTGATTAGCTTCACGTAACGCGCCGGCGGGAGAGGGGCTGTCATAGTGGAGGGCGGTGTTTGTTTGTTTGTTTGTTTGTTTGTGCATCAAGGAAATTGTGTTTGAAATGAAAGGTGTGTGTATATCTGTGGCGCGCGCATGCCTGTGTGCATAGTGTTTGAGAGGTGGTGTGTGCGCGCGCGCGCGCGCGTGTGTAAATGGGTGTGAGATACAAACATCTTCCGATATAGCCAATCACATGCCGAGAGAGACAGAACCATAGTAACCCGGAACACAGCTTTGCTGCACATTTAAAGGACGATCTCTCTAAAATAAGGTGCGTTGGAGTTTTGGTGTACATTTCTTCTTCCTGCAGAGAACTGGCCGTGAAGCGTGGCATCATGTCCAGATCATTCCAGCAGCTGAAGTTCAGGGTTTCAGCGATTTAAAACATAACCGTCATGTGTTGATGTCACATTCTTGGGATCTAAGAACCTCCATTTTGCACGACTCATATAGGGAGAAATCAGACAGAGACATACTGTATAAACCCCTAATATATAGTCAGTAATGACAGAGTACAGTATCACTATCAGGACAGTAACAAGACCGTCCAGTAAAGTGCTCTTTGCTGTTCCTGCAGGCTATTCAGTGAGCTGAAAATGTGCAGCAAACACTAAAGCACATATGAGAGCTTCCTGTGCTCAGAGTTTCTAATGTGAAGCACGTGGGGCTGAAAATCTGTCCTTGAACCCGGGTGTTATTTCGCCATTCGTTTATTTATCCGAGCCCCGTTTGCACGTGTTACCAGGAGCCGCGTTCATCATGTGAAGAGGTTGTCTTTCAGAGAGGCTCGTCTAGCACACCCTCCGCTCAATGCGCTTTCCAACAGCATCGCACAGTCTTCATTCACTGATGAAGACGCGCTCTTCTTTTTGGGAGTGGAAACAGAGGTGCATCAAACTCTTGGTGTGTAGAATGCTCACGGTGCACATTAGGCATTAGACAAGTATAATAACCTGAAATGGAAACCCTATGTGATGAAGGACATATTGTGCAGACTTTTCTGTGAAGCTTAAAAGAGAAGCATAGTGATTTGTGATTTATTGCTTCCGGGGCAAATGGATGTAGAAGGTAATCCATGTACAAGCGCGTTGAATAAGAACAACTGAATATGTAGTAAGCCAACACAATGGACTATGCTTCACCCGTGTGTGTCACTGAGCCGATGGGTTTTCACCACTGATGTCTGGGTTTTCCCCGCAACACATCCAGCAAACAGGAGCAAATGGAGCTGGTTGATCACGGCTGGGAGGAGACCAGGAAAAAGAGAACGTCGCAAACGGTTTTCACACCGACGGAACACATCCCTTATGGGCTGAAGTTTAACACTTGCATGCTGATAATGTGTGTGTGTGTGTGTGTGTGTGTGTGTGTGTGGGTGAAGAGTATTTTGTCATGCTTTCACTCCGTAGGAGCCTCACCACAGGGAGCGACTGCCCCTTAGAGGGGAATTCATAAAAGATGCATATTTATAACCGACGGCACTGCGATGCCTTCAATTAGGCCGCCTGGAGTTCTTTATTTACGAATCCCACAGTTTCTCACGCTGCGAGACCTCTCGCTACGCTCTTAAGTCTGAAAGCAGAAAGACTGTGTCTACGTGTGAGGGCAGATTTTTACTGTTTCGTTTATTTATTCATCGCCAGTCTGCGCATGTCGACATTGAGAGTTTAAAATCTCCTCGGGGATCCGGAAATTGTCCCACGGGGACAGCCAGGACGACGGGGAGAGACCTGGAGACGGGGCTTCAGGCTTCTGAGCCAGTTGTTTTCGGTTGATTAGTTTTCACTGACGACGGTCACTCTGGGTGACAACGCTGTCGCTGTATTGGACTTCACAGCCGCTGAAATACAGGAAGCCGAAAGGCAGGAAATGACTTGATTGTGAAGTCACTGCTTCGATCAGATTTTAAGCTCAAATGGAGGCTGAACTACAATTTTGGCGCTTTTCCATTACCAGTACCGGCTCGGCTCGCTTTTCGCTCCGTCTTCCATTGCGCATAGTACCTCCACATTAGTACCTGGTCGCCATAGCGATGGAAACTGCCGTGACGTAATCTTCTACGCGACACGCACACCCGCTACCCACACACACGGGACAGTGGAGGAAATCGAGTGTGTGCTGTTTTTGATCCTCGGGATGTGGCTGTTACTTCACGGCAAGAAGACAAACGCTGCTTCACCTCCTCGCTTGGCCGCGGCACGTTACACAGCGGAAAACCAAACAACGGCGAGTCGAGGCGAGCTGGTACTGTGTAGTGGAAAAGCGCCATTAGACAGCTGAAGTTCAGTTTGCACACGTAGCACAAGATTCACCTTTAATGTGGCGTTCAATGCGAAGTCAAGAGGTATTTACAGAAAACACAGAATCCCTTTGAGTTACACGTTCCAAAGGAAGGCCGTGTGTTTACAACATGCCTGTTTCGTTAAAGAAATGAACTACCATTTATGATTCCTAAACTAAAAAAGTAATAACGTTCGTAGTAAAAATGAAATAACTGAGGAGAGTTGCTTGGCATACTGGTCCCAAATTGTTTTAATAGCAAACCGTGCATTGGGCCCATATGTATGCAGGCAGTGGTCAAACGCATACACACCCAATCCCTGACATTTCTCGTTTTGAGTCGCTCATTAAGTAGCAAATTCCAAAAAAACAAAAAACTGTGCTAGTTTGAGCTGCGAGCCGGGCGATCGGGTTGAAACATTATCATGACATTAAGATGTTTTCCAATATTAGTATATATTACAATATGGCAAATGCATTCAAAATCATTACATGCGATGTCGATAAGTATTTGAGCTCGGAATCAATAATTTGCTCAAAGTCAATAAATTGTAACAGTGAATTACCTCCCAGTCATGGTACCGCATCTAAATTGTGATTCATTGCTAAATGGTAAACGCACTGTACTTGTGTAGCGCCTTTCTAGTCTTCCGACTGCTCAAAGCGCTTTCACGCTACATATCACATTCACCCTGTCCACACACATTCATACGCTGATGGCAGCAGCTGACCGCCCGTCAGTACAAAGTAATCTAACCATTCACACACCGAAGGCGCAGCCCCACGGCAGTACATTTTGGGGCTCAGTATCTTGCTCGAGGACACTTCGACACGTGGGCTGGGGGAAGCCGATCCAACCGCCGACCTCCCGATTGGTAGTTTGTAATCAAAAAACAATCCCAGATTTTCCTGTAAAAGAGACATTTAGGTTACTCTAAATGACTACTCACAGACGTGGACTGGCCGCGGGGAGCACCGGGAGGGTTCCCGGTGGCCCGGCAAGCTGATTGGCCTGGACTGTCTAGGGCCAATTAAAAGGAGGAAAGTTTTGCTAAAGGCTGTAAAATTAACAGATGCCTTCACGAGGAAAGGGCCGTGGTTGGTGTTTAAAAGATACGAAAACATACAAGCAGCCCGTCATATCACAACTACCTTTCCCGAGTTGATTTAAAAGTTTAAAAATGCTTAATCACGCTATGTGGGAAAGCAGGAGATGTGTATGCATGGGCATAATCTGGACACTAGAGACCTGTATAGTCTTTTCTGTCAGGTGGAAGTCTCTCCAGTTACTCGGAGCTGCCAGGGCTTCCAGATGATGTACAGTCAGTCAGATCTCTGAGGAAATGCCACATGCAAAACACACACTCCAAAAGTGCCAAAATGAAACTGAAGACACTTGGCTGTTACTATTTTGGATGTTTTCTTTTCTTTTTTTCTTTTTTACCAAAAGCAAAATATATGTTACTGGCATAAACGGTACGGAGACATTTCTTTTTTTTTCAACAAACAGCTTACAGCGTACGTGGTCCGTTGTGAATGGAGTGAATGTGGAGACTGGCCTGGACTGACGTTGGCGTCCTGGCCTGAATTATTAACCCATCCGCCTCTGACTATACTCAGACTCGTCCACAAAGTTACAGACTTTCCTGGCTGCTGTGTCAGCTCAGTGGCATCTATGGGCCTATCGTAGTTCTTCTTAAAGTGACTTCTAAGACTCTCCTCAGTGGGTCCTCAGTTTGACCTGGACCCACAGAGGACAAGAGTCACCCTGACAGATCCCAAAACCGTCACTGAGCCGTGGAATCGGTCCTGACTGCTGGCGCTGTTACTTCATCCAGCTGCGGTGTTGTCAGAGGGGGCTGAGAGAGCGGCTGGATGGCGTGTTTAATCTTGCTGAAATGTTATGCAGATAAAGCGGTGCGCGCTGAGGAGGCCCAGCCCGCCGCCTTATCTCCCCGCTGCAGCCCAGTTCGGCCGGAGCGAGCCTGAACCGCCGGCCTCCGTCCGACACACGGTCACATGATCTGTAAACATGATAAGTAGAAATATACATCCATGCAGCGTTAGAAGCTCACTTCAGAGTTGACCTTGCTGTCCTCTTGTTCTGTGTTTCAGGGGAATGTAGTCCTTTTCAGCAGCCTGAGAACTGAACGGCCATTTCGTTTCACTTGAGCCATGATTCAGAGGTCTACGGCGATTTAGACCATTTGATTTGACAGGGACAGTACATTCGCAGTGATGGCACATAATCACTTTATCTTTAGCTTTCATTCAATTTGAACTTCTTTCTGATTGCTGGAAACTGGGGGAATATCCATCTTCGCTCTCCATTTTGCGACCCTCTTGTACCGTGTCGGTTGGTTGATTTGTCGCCGTTGCAATGTTTTCTAACTAACTGCCGGTCATCTTTTCACTTCATCGATTGAGCGTTTGGTCTGTAAAATGTTGGAAAAAAGTTTCCTGAGCCCAGTGTCCGACCAGCTGTCCCAAACCCAAAGACGTTATCGTTTGGAGAAAAGCGGCACATCTGCTCGTTTCAGAAGCTGAAACCAACGGTGTTTGACAAAATGCTTAAACTTCACCGCCTTAGTAGATTAGTTGCAGATGAATTTTCTTTTGATCAACTAATCCACTAATCGCTTCAGCACTAGTCTCTTGTTCCTCTGCTGTATACGCTTGGTGCCAAAATGTCCTGCTTCATTGGAGTCTCATTCACACATGGTGTAGATCAGTGGTTCCCACAAAGGGTGGCGAGGCAGGTCTGTAAGGTCACAAGATTTACGGGACAGGATAGGAAAACGAGAAAACAAATCCTTGTTTTCCAGTCTTTCCTCTGGTCTCTGCATTTTGTCTTGTGAATTACTGCATCATTTTACCTGTAAATAAAACAATGGAAATGAGGGTTCGTAGGATAACCTTTTTTATGACTTCACAAGTCACAAGCAAAAAAAAACGTTAAAAACCACCGGTGTGGAAAAAAGTTAATGAAAGTTAAACCTAAAGAATGGGAAGTGCAAAAAAAGGAAAGGCTTATTTGAGAACATTTTTTGGTCATCTTTTAATTTGATCGGTACACTATTTTATTTTTGCCTTGAGCCCACGCTCATTTCCTCCTCTGTTTACACACGTTTGTACTTTGATACCTTCTCAGACCCTCACTGACATAATGCATTGCCTAACCCCGAAACCTGATCCTAACCTTGAGTCTAAGACCAAGTCTTAAACAAAATGTCCTCACTATCAAGGTCAAAAATTGGTCCTCACAAAGGTAGAAGTACAAGGCCACATAATGCACACACGTACACACGGTAGAGTACAAACAATAAACACAATCAGACTCGAGTGTGGGGAGAGTTTCGACTCTCAATTACTGTTTGAAGAGTGAGGCGACTGCTCACAATCAGGCCACAGGCCACACACACACACACACACACAGAGTTACGCTGGAGGGTGCTGAGGATGAAGACAGGGGCCTAATTAGAAGCCTAAAGGGAGGAGGAGGAGGAGGAGGATGAAGGTGAAGGTGAATTGAAGAGGGCCGGGATTACTGACCTGCCGCTGCGTCACAGTTAAAAGTCAACAGCGGGACAGCGATTCTGTCGGATCCAGCCCGTCATAGCTGGTACGCACCAGCTGTTTGTGGGCACAAATAGCTCCCCAGCAAAGACTTACGGAAACCTTTGCTGATTATGTAACCTGAAGAGTGACTACAGCTACGGCCGGCTACACCGCATGCCTTACACGATTAGAAGTCCTGAAAATCATCACATTTTAATTGTTTTAAAACTCAGCCAAAGTAACTGCCACTGATATTGGTGTGACAATTTAGATATAATTAATAATATATATATGTATCTTTTAGGTATTTAACAGGGGGGCACCAGTAGCTCGGCTGCGTACCACATATCAAGGCTTCGAGTCGAGTCAAAGGTCCGGGCCCTTTGCTGCATGTCGTCCCCCCTCCCTCTCCCCTGCCTTTCCTGTCTCCCTCCGGCTGTCTCCGTCGTGATAAAGCAGAAGTGCCAAAATCATCATCTTTCAAGTGTTTAACATTTACTCAACAAGGTAAGTCCCAGTGAGGCGTTAATTTGGTAGTGACTGCCTGCTGCAGTGGTAATGACGGCGTAATGGCCCACTGTATAGCCTACATGTCCCTGAATGATCTTCAGACAGTTGCTTTTAAATGTCTTCAGGAACATGACCGAGGTAAAGTCGAATGGGACCGGAATAAGAACCCCTTCAACCCCAGGAAAAAGAAAGTCCTTTAGTCAGTGACACCGCAATATCTATTTAAATTTGGTCAACAGTAGCTGTTCATTGTACCGTTCCGATTAACCCTTGAATTAAGGTGGTGTCTTTTTTTTTATAGAGAAACAAACTTAGAGATGTTGACTGCCTGTCTGCTGCTTTCGTTAACCTCTGTTCTGTCTACCTGTTTGTTGAACCGCACATCTACCTGCCCTTCCGTGTGTCTGCCGGTCTCTCTTCCTACCTGCCCTGGTTCACTGTGCAGCTCTGAATTGATGACTCATCCTAAAAACTGCCTGAGTCACCGACGCCTCTCTGGCTCATTATGTGTCTCGCACCTACGATAGATTTCACTTTTGTTTCCCATTAGCTGACGCGTAGTAAAATATTTTGACATTTATTGCTTTTTAACGACCACTCAGACGTTTCATCGACTTTTGGGAGCTAAAGGTCAGAATAACGGGCCATCACTTTGATATAATAGTGACGGTTTTAAATACAAATCAGTTTTAGCTCAACAAGGGAACGGTTGTCACATTTCTGCATTTTGTATTTTCCTGGTCTTCAGTCCTGCAGTGTTTAACGTGTCCCGTGAGTCCAGTACTTCTTCTGTCTGTACGCTGTGTCCGGTACGTGCAGTTAGTTGACTCTGTGTGATGTGGCCAGTGGGTGTTCCACTTTTATTCCACTTCCTGTGGTTTGACTTTTTTCGGAAACGATGAAAAAATACCCACACGCAGTACGAACGCATGTGCGTGTGGGATGATTGTCTGCTGACCTCGTTGCCTTTACAAATTAATTTCAATATAAAATGGCTGTTAAACCTCCTGTTTTCCAGTATAACTGCTTCTCAGAATGAACGTGTGCCTTTTTTTATTATTATATATCATCATAGGATGCTGGCGTTATTTTCCTCAGAAAATGTCTGCCTGCTTCAGCCCGAAAACGTTAGTTTAACGCTCTTAAAATAGGACTGTTGTGAGCGAAAAATGTCCTTTGGCGATAACATTTTATAGACGAAAAGGTAGTAATGTTTAAAAACTCAGTGCAAGTTCAGGCGCCGTGAACTAAAAGTATTAACACTACGTCAGGTTCGTATCCCTGCGCTCGGTGTTTTCTTCCAGTGTTTCTGCTTCTGAAACTCAGCTAAACTCAGGGGCGTGTTGTAGGCCTGCTCCTCTCCTCAACACTGTCCTATAGCTGATGCAACGCGCCACAGTTTCCCCGGCGACGACCCTTTGGCACCTGTTGCCGTGGATCACCGTGGTAGCGCGTGCCAGTCGGCGATGCTCCGGCTGACTTGGGGGAGAAAGCAGCTTGTGCGGCAGCAGGGAGGGAGATGCAGCATCAGAGACAGAGGAGGCTGCGTCTCAGGGTGTCGGAGTATTTTACTGCTCCGCGTTGAACGTTGTGAAGTTTCGCGTCATTTCCCTTCGCTGTGGCGGTACAGAGTGATCACAGGCTAAGGCTGGTGACATTCTATATTTTTCTTTGTGTCAGCAAATTATTGAAAAAGACCAAAACCAACAATGAGTTGATCCTATCGGCAAGTGTTGTATGTGTGTGTGTGTGTGTGTGTGTGTGTGTGTGTGTGTGTCCAAAGCCGGATATGTCTGATTCCTCTGTGGAGCTCCAGCAGACGTGAACCTTTCGACAAGAGGGGCAAGTGAAGTGAAACACTGCCTGGTGTTGCGCTTCAACTCGGTTCTAGCCAAACGTCTCAGGTTCATTCACTCCCAGTCAGCTCCAGGCAGCGGAGAAAACAAGTTTATTTCATCAGTTAAGGTAATCCATAGATGTGAAAGAGAAGACATAATTAGCTTCGTCCCGTGAATTAAAATAACAACGTTTTAATATAAGAGAATATTTATTTTCTTTGCTTTTTTAAAAATGAAGAATTAGCCTGCAAGGTTAGCCTAAATGGATCGATAATAACTGCAATTAAATAATGCTTGTGGTGGACCAGAGGCAGCTGAAGGTTGTGGATCCTGAATGCAAATGTTCTTAGTTTCTTTAAAGTCAGAAACCCATCGTAGCTTAGTGTTTCCAGGTCTCCTCGGACAAAGCCCTGCCTCTGCGCTTCGACCTCAGCTTCACCGAGCCCCTCAAGACACCCCTCAGAAAACACACGGATTTATTGTTCAATCAGCCATGTAATGAATCCCGCCATCCAGAATGCTCCCGCTAATTAACTGCACAGCAGGTTCCACCGCTGAGTTACACAACTTGCGGCTGGCCCACACAGGGGCTGCCTTGAAGCAGAGCCAATTCACGTAATTCAAACCAAATACCTTCCGTATATTCAGAAGAGACCAAAGAGACTTCCTCTTCAAACGGTATGGTGAGTTTTCCATTTAGAGTTTTAATGGTCTACGCTTTCTTTGTACGTGGCACAGGAACATAAAATCGTCTCGTGTTCGGGCATTTCGCTGGTTTGGCGAGCTGCCCCTGTCGCGAGGCGTCTGACGTCCTGATTAACACCCGGCTGTCACTGCGTTTGTCATGGAGCTCCTCACGCTGTCAGTCAGAGACAGGAAATGGGGCAAATCCTGGCCCTGCTACACTGTTCAGCACAATGTTGGCAGCGTGACAGCGGTGTCTCATTTCACTGTACGAGGCCTGAAACAGAAAACAGGTCATCAGTTAGAATTTGTACTAGATTGATGCTATATCTGGACTGGACAATGGAATAGTTACAGATGGAGAACAAGTCCCCATGTTGCACTGCTGCAGCCCTGTACTGGAGGATCTTTAAAGTTCAAGTTTGTCTTCAAACAACACATTGAAATTGTCGCTGTAATCGTTCCTCCTGTCCATAGTGGCTGTAAAGAAATCTCTTCTTAGAGTGATTTCAATGTAAAAGATGGGGGGCAAAATCCACAGTCCTCCTGTGTTAAAATTCAGTTGGCGTTAGTGTGAAGCCTCTGCAGTCTTGAGTACATTCAACAAATCATTAAGGTATCGGCCAAGGCCACTGCAACTGCCCCAGGACCCCAGAACTCCTAGGGGCCCCTAAAATGACCTCACACTAATTGAACGCACAGAAAACCTGGGGCCAGGTAATATTATTCCAGCACAGAAATGATAGTTGGTTTCAGGGTATTTTTATATGATGAGGCTGCCAGCTTGCCTTGTGCTCTGTACTTATAGGGAGCACATACACACTGCTGAGTGTGGGTACCGTGGGCCGTCAGCGTCATTTTCTTCCCCCCCGGGGCCCCGTAACAGGTAAATTCAGCCATGTGTATTGTACCTTATCAGGCTGTATCCAGGAAGTCCAGTTTGAGTAACAGGTTAATATGTTAAGTGCGTTTTTTTGTCCACACACGGCTGAAGTTGTTGTGAACCCCTAAATGCACTAAACTATAAATCCAGTTTAAAAATAGCAAAGTTAACTCCTCATGTTTTATCCATTCCACGGTTTAGCTTTATGTCTTACGCGGTGTAAATAAAACGGCAGGCTTGATAAAAATACAGAAATGTGCATGAAATGTGCATACCACAAAAATACTTCAAAATCAGATTCACCACATCTTCCCAAGACTTCCTGCAGTCTGCAATAAGCTCCACAACTGACTAATATACACCAAGGTACTGTATGTGGGGCCTCACTGAGGTCTCTCAGTGTGTTTAAACTCCAGCCGGTGTGGAGCAGTGAGCGGCCCTCTGCGAGCTCCACAGCTCTGTGTTTAATGCTAATCATCCATTGTTCCTGCTGTCACATCCTGCTGTTTGTTGAGGAGGAGTGGATATATTGAGCGTAACTTGATTACTAACCTCCCCCCACCCACAGTCCCCCTGCCCCTGAAAAAGGTCAGGGGATCACCAAGGTTATGGCAATTCCATCAGAGGGGTGCACGCATGCAACCAAATCTGGTGGTACTATTCAATAGTAGTAGATATATTTCACTCAAAAGCACAAATATCAACCTCATAGTGGTGCTAGAGGAGAAGTCAGGGGATCACCAAAGTCAGTAGGATACATCGTCTGGGAACCATGACTGTCTGTGCTAAATTTCATGGCAATCCCTTCCAGTAGTCGAGATATTTCAGCCTGGACCAAAGTGGTGGATCAAGCAGCACACCGACATTGCCATCCCCAGAGCAAAGCCGCTAGCATGGCCGAACTTATATGATAAGTTGACAGTGAAAATAACAATCGTTGTAACTCTACAGATAAGGAATAGAGAGGTAAAAAATGTAACTGGCCTCGCTCCTCTTTTGTTTCTCTGGTTTCAGTTATTCCGTTTTGTTTTTACAGTGCAGCGCTCCATCTCCCAGCAGCATTCATCACTCGAGCAGTTGGCAGGCGTAGCTAACCTCCCGCCCACACAGCATCGCCGCCCACCCTCCCAGCATGCCGCTGGCCACTTACCACAGCCCTCTTAACCCTGATGGAGTGAAGGGGAGGCTCAGTGAGCGCTTATTGACAGGGGAAAAAAAATAGCTGAAGGAAGAGGCAGACAGCATTTCTATTCACCCATTCACGAAGCAGTGAATGTTACTGCTCTCCGTCTCGGATCTGCTTTGTCCTGACGCTGCGTTCCGGCCCGCGGGCCCCTTCAAAGATGAGATTCCTGATCCCAAAACAAGGTCGTTTCTTCTTCACGGGTGAAAGTATTTCTCCGTGATATTTTCCTAATGATTACTTTTCTACTCCCCTAACCTCGCTGTCAGCGTGGCTATGGGTAAGGACCGGTGCTCCGAAAGGCAGCCACTGATGGTTAAAGGTATGGAACAACTTGTGTCGCCTACACACCATCACAAGCTGATAGCAGAAGGGAAACCAACACAAGCAACAAGAAAGTCAATTAATTTCATTTAAATTTACATTTACATTTAGTCATTTAGCAGACGCTTTTATCCAAAGCGACTTACATATGAGGAAGACAATGGAAGCAATATAACAACACAAGGTAACAAAAAGCATAAGTGCATCAAAAAAACGAGTCTGATTAAAGCCCAGCACAGTTAAGGATAGGAAGGGGTTTTTGTTTTTTTGTTTTTTTTGAGCAGAGGTAGAAAGGAAGAAGAAGTTAGTAATTGTCAGTTAGGTGTTGACGGAAGAGATGCGTTTTCAGGAGCTTTTTAAAGGTGGCTACAGAATCTGCTGATCTTGTAGAAGCAGGCAGATCATTCCACCAATGTGGAACGGATCCAGAGAAGGTGCGCGGGAGTGATTTTATTCCTTTTTGGCATGGTACCACCAGACGCCGTTCGTTTGCAGAGCGCAGGGACCTGGCAGGAACACAGGTCGGTGTGACTGGTGATTTCAATTTTATTCATATAGTCCAATATCACAATTTGCATCAAAGGGCTTTACAATCTGTACAACATACGACACCCTCTGTCCTTACCCTAAAAGCCTTTAAAGAGGGTAACAAATGGAAGAAACCTCAGGAAGAGCAACAGAGGAGGGATCCCTCTCCCAGGACAGACAGAACAACAGAAGATCATAGTATATGCAACTGTAGTAAAGTGAACAGCCATGTTTGTTCTGCTTCTTGCATTTCCGCCTTTATCTGTTCTCTTTCTTTCCTGAGATCCTCACAAGGTTTCATGGGAAGCCCCCAGTAGGGAGAGAAGAGTGGCCGAGTTTTGTTGGAATAAACTGAAAAACCAGGGCTGAACACACAAAGTTCAGAAAATCAAACCATCGACAGAAAGGCCAAGTAAGAAATGTTTAAGTTCTGCCAAGACAAGTGAAACCTCTGGAATTCTGTTTTGTTGTAAACCGTGTTGAAGGTTGCTGGTACCTTCTTGGCCCCAGTGTGAGGGAAACCAGACATTAAATAAGTAAGGACAAGCCAGTTTATCTGCTGATGATTTAGCATTTCCCCTTAATGTTATCGTAACTGCTATTATTTGGTAGTTCGCCTGAGTGTTACAAATTGTTTCACTATATCTAAACAACTATAATATTGCTTGCCATGAAAGGGGGTTCAGACATTCGCGGCCTTTGTGACCTTTAGGCTGACTTCTGCTGACTTTTCGTATCGTGCCAATCGTCAAGATCAGAATTTCAGTTTGTCCTATGCACTGAGCATTGCTGCTTAACAGGGCTGCCGCTGCTTTTACTGACTGCAGCAATCTTGAACCGAGCTCTGACAGCAGCCGTTGTGTGAAGGTATTAAGTCACCGTGTCACTCCGCCAGGCTTAAGCCCCCACGGTGACAGGATACGTTGTAGTACCTCAAATCAGAACATAAGAATAAGGGCTTCTGAAATTATTACAGAATTTACCATCCTGATACTGATGCTGGATTTTTCACATTGACAATGTCCAATATCCCTAAATAGCAGTAAAGTGTATCCATAGAATACAATCAGACGTAACATTTCAATCAATATCAATATTTGTCATGTGACAGAAAGTCCTCAGTCGGACTTGTTCGTGACCTCGTCGGCGCTGCAGCATCCCGACATGTCTGCCGTGACTCTGTGAAGTCCCTTTAACCCAGATCTGTCCTACACAGCGCGGGCAGACGGTCCGACTGAAGACAAACCACTCAGCTCTCCATGCATTATGGAGTGTCTGTCTCTGAGGACGTCTGTCCTCTACAAACAGAAGAAGACCAAACACACTGAGCTACACAGCCTTCAGCTACTAACACAGTGTATCGTCCTGCTCCACGTCCAGTTGGTGGACACATTCATCCAAAGCAGTGTACAACACGACACAGTCACAAAGCAATGTCCCTGACACATTATCCAAACGTTGCTATGGCTTACATGTTAGCAAACAGCGGCCTACTTACACACCCAGCAGACACAGAGCAAAATTTTCTTCTGCTGAGACTGAACTGTGCAGTAAATGTGGCATAAAACCAAAACTAAGAGCTACAAAAAGGCTGAAAATCTCAGTAGAGCTGCAGAGTTGGTGATAATTCTCTGTGGGTTTGTCCCTGCCACGCAGCCCTTTTCAGATGACGTGGAGTGACTAGTGGAGCTTTAAGAACACCACCTTAAGCACCTCTACTAGTGGTTCAACCACAACACGACATTCGCTAAACATTACTGCCTGAACTCCACCATCCTCCAGCTGCAATCTGTGCAGCTAAAACTCAGCTGCCTTCAAGTCTTGGGGCCTGAGAGCAGATGTTCTCGGGGGTGGGGGGGTTCACCTGCTGGCCAGGAAAGTGAAGGTGCTTTTTGCAGCTGTTAGCAGGTGACTAGTGGCCACAGCTAGAATTAGCACCTGTGGGGCCATCAAACTTTAAAAATGCTCCCGAGCGAGTCACCAGACCGTACAGTCAAACAGAAATATAGTGGTCTGACATCTCTGACATCAGCTCTCTCTGAGCGAATGGTTTTATGTACATGTGTGCTGAATGGCAGTGTAATGAGCTACAATCGATTAATTAAAGGGTCAATTCGCCCGAATTACAAAAAAAAACAGACGCCTTTTCCTCGCCTCTAGTTTTTTCTACCCATGCAGATGGTTTCAGTTTGGTCTGCTGAGGTTTTGTCCACCCCAAATCAATGGAGGTGAATGGAATTTCATTGGTGGTGCTCAACGCTTTGAAAAATTACATTTTAAAATTTTGATCAGGTTTCTACAAAGTGTAATCTTTAACCCCAATTCTCCGTTAGGGACGCACGCAACTGAATTTTGGGCTCTGTGATTGGATGTTTGCTACTGAAATGTGCACTGGGAGTCACAGATGACTTCTCCCCTTCAGTTCTGATGCCCACGGGTTTGTCCCTTAGCCTTTTTTATCAAAGAACCAGATATCTTCTAACACTGTTGTGACAGGTTTAGTACTGATCAGTCAACCGGGAGAGTTTTACGTCCATCCAAGCAGTGAAGTGCTCCAACTGTCGGTCACCAAACATTGTCAATGGAAAAAAAAAAACTTTTTTACGTTTGGAACCCTGGATGCCCCAAATATCTCATCTCGCTTCATAAATCTATGAAGGAAGGAATGTTTCAATGTTAAATAATGTCCCTTGTTGGCCCATGTTCTCTCTCTCTCTGCCATTGTCTCCTTCCATTTCCTTCATTTCCCTTTCTTTTTCTTTGCCACACTTTCCTCCTATCCCATAATTTTTTTCACCCTCTTTTTCTCTTCCTCCTTTCCCTCGTCACTTTTACATCATGCGTTCCCTTCCTTCACCTTCCTCATCCCTCTTTCTATCTCTACGTTTACTCTAGCCTCTGGTATTTGTGTCCCTCATTTGTTCCACCCAATCATCTTCCCCCTCTCTTTATCCTTTCTTCCTACCTTCCCCCCTTTCCGCTCTCTTCCTCTGTCCTCATTTCTCTTCGTTATCCTCCCTCTCTCTTTATATCCGCCCCTGCACCCACTCCCCTCCATTCGCTCTTTCCCTCTTCAGCTTGCTTCAGCCACCCAACCGCAATACAAACGGGCGAATGCCTCGGTGGTGATATATAGCTTGCTTCCTCCCCCTCCACCCTCCATCGCCTGAGGGCAGGAGGGGTGGAAATATGCAGCTACATATATAAGGCTAGAAAATTAGAGTCAATGGAGGATAGTTGTGTGACATCCCTGGCCCCATTTCCATGCATTATTGCTGTGATTTTCAGTGACAGCAGATTCTGCTGTCGTTGCTGTTGGGTTCTGTTGTCTCTGGACTCACTGGCCTCGACGACATCACTCATTCATTTAAATTGCAAAACCTTTCTCAAGCTTCCTTTCCATTCTCACATGACACACAGCTTCAAATTGATAATAGTGGCTTTACCATTTGAAAAATTAGTGTTTATTTAGATATTCAATTTGCAGCTAGTCATTTATATAAGTAAGTTATTTTGGGTCTGTGATTTTACAGAAAACAAAACCAAGCTTCTCATTTCTACGACTGTAGAGTTTGTTGGCTGAAATGGCGACTGTTGCTTGTCAATTTGGTTTAGCGCGCTAAACTCAAGCCCTGTCTCCAGCTGACTTGCTAATGTTTCCAACTCACTACTGATGGCTACAAACATGGTATTATGCTAGAAAGACTGAGGCTAAAGCATGAGTTGGTCCTAAACAGGTCATTTTTTATGTCATCTCTAACCCCAATACCCTTTGTTCTTGGAAGTAAGGCTAAGTTGCCGCTGTTGGTACTATGCTAGTTAGCCAGGCATGCTAACGCTTGCGGTTTATGTCAGAGCACACAAACACGCTGTAAAATCCATTACAAATCCTTACATTTTGGTTTTGGAAAGTTTCTAACTATCGCTCTTAGTAGAACCCCCTGCAAACCATTTCGGCATGTGGGGAAAAGCTGACAGGCCGGTTACACCGTACAGTTTTATAAATGACTAACTGTTAAAAGTGTCATTTAAAAAAAACAAATAAAATAAAAACTCCTAATTAAAAATCAGCTTATCCAGAGTGAATGAAACTTTGCAGGAACTCTCTTACAATCTAGAGGTTATTAAAGAACAACAAACAGTCAGTCAGAAAAAAACAGCGATTGACTAAAGGTTTACAACTGGTGGATAAATTAATTGTAAAATGTACGTCTGTCTGAATGAGCTGATAAACTGGCAGAAGGAGTGGTTGATAGATGTAGGACTACTGTAGGTGGAGAACTGGCCAACATGATGGAAATGATGGAAAGCCCTGAGCGAATGAAGAATTAATGAACGGAGTGCTGAATTGAAGGGCAACTGAATAGATGGATTAGTAGGTAAATGAATATATGATGGATGAAGAAATAAACAGATTGATGGATAAATAAAGTTAGCGGTGAACTAGATGGATGAGCTGGTTGATGCATAAATTGGCAGAAGAGCTGATAGATGGCGGGATTGGATGATTAAGTAGCTAACAAAACAGCTGCATAAAGAATAAATAGGAAAAAGAGGGGATGATTGATGAAATCATTAGGTGGATAACTGGCCAACATAACAGGTGCAAACAAACGTACAGGGGTGATTGATAGATGATGGGGGGGGGGGGGCGGGGTAAGAGGATGGAAAGAAACATGAAAAAATATGGAAGTGACGGATGAATGAGAGATACATGAATGTTGGAGGAATTAGCAGAGGAATGGCTGCAAAGACAGGCGGACGGATGGCTGCATGGGTGGAGGTAGAGTTACGGAAAGATGACGGGTGATTCTGATGGATGATGATTAATAGAGACATAGTCAGGGGAATGCAGTGGTGGGATGTAACCACATTTACTTAAGTACTGTACAGTACGTCTACCGTCTACTCCACTACATTTCAGATGGAAATATTGTATCAAAATGTACACGTACAAATGAGACGATTAGTCAATTGACAGAAAATGAATCGGCAACTATTTTGATAAGCGTCATGAAGTCATGTTTCAAGCAAAAACGTGTCATTGTTCCAGCTTCACAAATGTGATCTAATAATTTGAATGTGTTGTTAACAATGCTGAGGTTTGGACTAGTCGGTCGGACACAACAAGCCTCATGAAGGCGTCGCTTTGGGCTCTGGGTCACTGCATTTCTCACTAGTTTCAGAATTTTACAAATCAAACAATCAATCGATTGATGGAGAAAATAAGCAAGCAGATGAATCCATAATAAAAAATAATCATTAGTTGCAGTCCGATACAAAAAAGTTCAAAAGGAGCTCTCAGGGAACAAGTACATTTTCCTGATTATATTTACATACTTTTACTTAGGTTAAATGCTTGTAATTACTTAAAAATTAGTATTTTACTGTGTGTTATTAACTTTAACTTACCTAAAGGATCTGAATACTTCCTCCACCACTGGGACAATGGATGGATGGATGGAAAAGTGCATGTATGGATGGAAGAAAGACTTTACGGATCAATGCAACCAGTAAAATATCAGCAGATAATTAAATGTCAGCAAATGAACGGCATCTCTTGTGTGTCTGTCAGAGGTGAACGTGTCGGCAGCGTTGGAGGATCTTTTGTCTTTTTGATTCTTTTGTCTTCAGGCTGAACGAGTTCTCTCTGAAAAATGTCACCAGCTGTTTGGTTCCAGTTCGTCGCCTTTTCTCTGGTTGTCGGTTTGTTTATTTGTCGGTCTTTTCTGCTTTTACAAGTTTCATGCAAATCACGCTCCTCCTCTACGCTGTTGTAGGAATGCTCACTCATCTGTTCCAAGACACGCCATTAGTTATTTTGTGATGTGAAGTGTTGGTATTAGTTCTACTTTCTCTGAATGTGCCTCATCTGCTAAGCTTCAGTCAGCGATTGTCTGTCTTTTCCAGAATGCCTTTGGAGAACTGCCAAAGAATGTGCCTCAAGATGTTTCTGTCAGCCACAAATGCAGATGTAGGTGTGTTGTAATTGGGTGTGTGCTAGTTGAACCTTGGCAAAATGGCAGCTCACTCTTCGATGTAAAAGGACTGACACCAAAACGTCGCAGCCCGAGAAATGGCAGTATAGGTCCATTGTGAAAGCAGCTTATTGCACCCTATATTTACCTTCAACGGCCGCGACTTCGGGTGGCCGATGTAATCATGACGGGAGCAAAGAAGGAAGTCAGGCGACGTAGGAGACCAGGGGATTGTGTCCCATGTGAAACAAAGTCAATGATTTTTTACATTTTTAAGTTAAAAAATGTCACGTGACTTCCATAACTTCTTTTAACCCAAACCACGATCTTTTCCTAAACCTAACCAAGTAGTTTTGTTGCCTAAACCTTATCAAACTGCGGCCCTTTCAGACATTAATCGCGTGTTTAACGTCACTTACGTAAGCGCTACGCCTGTCGCTGGTACTACTGTTCAACGGTAGGGCTGTGACGAGACACCTATCCCACGAGACGAGACACGGGATTGGGTTCACGAGAACGAGACGGGATTTTTACACTATTTTTAAGGAATCCTCAATAATGAAACGCATGAAGGGAAAAGAGTCGTTTATTCAACTGAAAATCACAAAATGCATATATGTTGGTGCATTTTGAAACCAACTTGTAATGCATGTCATTTTATGTCTATTTTAATGAATTATTTGCAGTAAAACAACATGCAAACACTGCGAAATGTTTTAAGAGTCTGCACATCCCTGGCCTTGGACTCGTTGTATAGGTTTGGGACCACCGTGCGAGAAAAATGCAGGCGTGACGGGATAGTGTACCTCGGTTCCAGGGTGTGGAGGAGTCGCCGAAATCCCAGATTTTCCAGATTGCCTCAAATCAGCTGCAATTAAATGCAATTAAAACGCCGATGTGGTACGAGATCTTGTCACACCCCTATTCAACAGTTATATTTGTCATTTTGGGAGTCATTGACAATCTGACAATTCTGTCGTTTAGGTATGAGGACGTGTCGGTGGTTCAGGTTTAAGTTTTAGCTTCCTGAAACATTTTCTGTTGTCTAACTCAGCTGTAGCTGATGGAAATATCTCCACGTGATAAACACACCTGATGCAAAGTAGCCTGCATCATCAAATGAGCTGAAATAAACAATATTTCAAATCGGAGTACGTTTGGATGAAGCTGATTGTACTGCTAGTTCATTGTTCATAGTTTGATTTATATTCCCGCTGAACGCCACAGAGATTACAGCCTGATTGATGAGTGCAGGCGCCGCCTCCACGTTACACTGTAAAAATGTCAACCACATACATCATCCCTCTGTCATGTTGACACCACGGGTGCTCGCCATCTGCGATTTTTAAAAAAAACAACAAAATTAGGACATTTGTCAGTGTATTCCCGAATGATTCAGAGTATAAAAGTAATTATTTAAGGTTCTGGAAAAATCCCCGTCATAGTTAGAGTAAACCAGTGTTGAGTATTGGTAAAAGATGGGCTGTAAACTGCGGTCATACCGTGTTTACCATCCTCCCTAAGAGGTTTTGCAGTATCAGAGGCCACTCAGACAGAAAACAGCCCTGCATGAAAACAACACAGTGTGTTGCTTCAGGTAGTTCTAGTGAGACATGAAATATGATCCAGGACGTCCAGTCTGAGTAACGGAGCCATGAATTTAGAAACGTATCAGATAAGAACGGTTTATAATACTCAGAGACAGGATTTTATAACTCTACGAACTCTACAGTATTTTATCATTTTGCCACGACGGTAGCGAGCTAAACAGTGAAAATACGGCGTTCACGTCACAAAGGGATCTGCCCAGAACGTGGGATTGCACGTGTGTGACTGGCCAATGCTGCGTCTCGCCAGGTGTCGTCGCCTCGTGGCAAAAGTTGAGCCTGGTTCAACCATTTTTTCTTTTGCCGGCTCCTCTGCAGCGGCTCCCTCGCCGAAATGAACGAGGAGGCTGCGTTTCTTTCCACGCAGCGCTAAAGTCGGTCCGAAGAATGTCACGCCACTTCCTTGTTTGCTTCTGAGAGAAGCCAGACGATTACGCACATGGGCACAAGGGGTCGCTTATTAAGAAAAGGTAAACATATGTCATTTTGACATAGCATTTGAACAAATAGGCAAAGTTGTTCTTCTGGTGAGGACAGCATCATGCTTCTTTTTATTTTTACTCGATTACAGTGCACACATCATAAAAATGCCCTTCAATGATGTGACTGAAATTAAAATACTTATGCTTGTGCTTTCTCCAGCAATGGACATTAACAGGTTACGGCATGCACAAAAAAGCAGTTAGAAATAAATTCTATTTGTAGTAACTTCCCGTGATCTGTTTGATAGTTGCATCGTCTTGAAGGGTGTGTTTTTGTCTCACGGAGAGAGTGTTGTGAGAAAATAAGCCATTAGCTTCTGTTATTTTCAGTTTTAAATGTTGCATGAGAGCTGTTCTGAATCATGTGTTGCAAACCTCTGTACTTATTAATTCGCCACTTTCCTAAAGTCTGTGACCTTTTTTCGCCCCGAGTCAGAACAGAAAAGGAAATCAGACTAAAGTGAAACGTGCCGCAGTCATTCACAAGACAGGCGACCTCAGCTCCGTTAATCGGGTTATTTTCACGCCCTTAATTTCACTCTGATAACCTGGTTAAGCTGTTAAAATGACACCTTCATGTGGCTCTAATATGGTTATAAGCCAACAATTAACCCAAAGGCAAACACACTGAATGTGAAGCAGGATCAGGTGAAAGGGATCATGAGAAAATACCTGACAAATGCAGGTACCGGTGAATCTAATGCCAGTTGTTTTCCAGGGCCTCCTCAGGTTCGACTCTGAATGGTTTGTTTAAAGGTTGACAGCCTAAACAGCGACTGAGCGTCGCCTGTCACAGCTAATTGCTCCATTAATTACACCTCCAGTGAGTTTCAGCTGCAACCCAAAAAACCTGCCCCTGTATGTCTGCGCCACTTTCTCTTTTTCTGTTTTTAGGATAACCCCTCGCTCCTCCAGAATCACCGTTACTTATACCCCAGACATTTCCATCATTTTGTTTGTTATTGAGTCCTAAAATATTATTTTCTAAAAGCAAGTGAAATCCTAATTACTCAAACTCTGCTGCTTCAATGTGGACCATTCTTTTTTTGAATCCGTCGCTCACGAGTCCTACTACTACTCTATAATATGGAGATTTTTTTTCCGTGTCACTCTGTTGCCAAGGTGCTCATGAATATTAAAATCAGCAACATTTCGCAAATTGCAGAATATCTCAATATTTAAATAAGGTGCTGAATGCACAATATGTGTTACGGTTAAGGTAGTTTGTTTGGTTGAACCCAGAATACAAGGCAGGACACAACGTCGGCGGTAGGGGAACAAATAAGGTTTATTTGTTACTTTTCCAGAGAGGTGAGAGCGGGAACGGCTGGAAGCCAGATAGACAGGTAGGTGGAGGTAGCGTGTCCGCATAACCAGGGGATGAAGGGTGTTGGCTGGTAGGCTGAGAGTTCCTGGAGGAGTTGCAGGAGCGGGGAGGAACGAGGCAGGCAGGCAAGAGGTGGTTGGAGGATCCACGGAGCGAGACAGGCAGACGGGAGGATCTCTGGATGTGGAGACAGAGGGAAACAATAAATTGCTGAGACAAAACACTAGAACAATCTTCATAGGAAGTTGTAGAGGGAAGAGCCCGACGTAAATACCACGGTAGGGATAGTACGATCTGGCGAAGACTGGGTGGTTGAACCGGTGTTTAAATACTGCAGGAGATGGTGATGAACCGGGATGAGTTGCAGGTGTGCAGGTAGGCGGGGCGCAAGTGAGTGATTGCAGGTGTGGAGGAGAGAGAGACTGGTCTGCTCCGTGGAAGGCTCCAGACAAACAAAACAAGACAGACAGGAAACACAAGGCAGGGAAAAACACTGGGAAACATGAGGAAGCAGAGGGAAGATACTCCCAAAACCCTGACAATATGACGCGTTACTAGATTCGTAACTGATGGTGCAAAGCCTAAATATAATTCATCTTGTAAAAGTATGATGATACAAATATGGCGTAGGGTACAGCAAACATTTTTCTCTTCAAATGATGAGAAAACACAAGAAGAAAAGAGAGCGAGGTTGAGACTCTTCAAAGAGAGAGCGAGGGATGACAGGCAGACTCAAACGATAGAAGAGGAGGACGAAGTTAGCAGGGTGAAACAACGTGGAGGAAGAGAGACGGAAACTGAACGGCTGGGAGGAATACAGCAGAGAGCGGGAACATAAACATGAGCGGATTCTGTTCCTTCTTTCTCTCTCGCTCCACATCTGAGTGTGAATCTGAGGGTTTCGCTGAGATGAAAGTCTTCCTCACACCAGATGGATCCATGTCATCCGCGTTCACCGAGTGCAAACGTTTAAAAACTCGGGGATTGTTGAGTTGTCACGGTGTCACCTAAATGGCAGCATTTAAACAAAAGAGTAATATATTACGGAAATATCACCTTTCGCTCCCAGCAGTGACCGCATTTGACAATCAACTGAAGTGGATTGGCGCAGTAGAAGCAGGGCTTTTTTTTGTCTGCGGGCTTCGGCACAAATCCAGGAATGTGACACGCTTGTAGGATAGAGTTCACTTTTTTTCAGCTTTTTATCATGGGAAGACGCCTGGTTGGCCACCAGAAACACTCTGTTTAAGCTCTGAAGTCATCGTTCTAACATCGTCTAATATCACCATCACCTTGTTACCCTCCCAGACTACAACCTGCAGCATGGCTCCCGCTCACGTTCGGTCATCCTGAGTGTGGGCTGCTGCCATTCGACCGAAGGCAAACGTGACCGTCCCTTTGCACAATAGAAATGTTCCCCCGCCTCTCAATATGCTTTCCTGTCGTGCCATCCAATGGAAGCCAAAACAGGTTTTCTAATTAACTGATATGTGTGCTCAGTGAACATCGCCTGTTTTTCTTTTCTTCCCAAACAGAAGTCCGTCGAACCTAAGCCTAACCTAGCCTTGCTAACATCCAAGAGCGCCCCAAAAACAGCTTTTAAGCTTTTGATCTGCATTGCTGACAACAATCAAACTATTGATACTATCTATATAGTACTATCTGATGCTATCTCTGTGCACATTATGCATGAATGCATGACATTGTTTTTTGTGTCTAATTACTCTTTAATAATGACAGAGTAGTGTCATATTGATCAATCTCACTTAATAACCTGCCGGAGGTCAGGGCTGTAGTAAAGTATTAAAATGAAATCAAAATGAGCTTCCGTAAATGCCTTCGCAGAAGCATCTTTAACATCCAGTTTTAACCCTCAACCCTTTATCTCCATTACAGTAACTGATACCATAAGTGCATACTATTGATGGGATTCTCCATTTACAGGGTATATGAATGTGGTAACACCTCAAATGTGTGCTTAATCTTGTCATCTATAAATTGGTTATAATTAATTTTTTAACTTAGTCTTTTTTATTTGTCTAAATAAAGCTGCTGAGCAGAACCACATAAACATAAGACAAATACTAAAGCTAACACAAGTCGTCCCCCTCCCCCCACAAAACCACCAAGAGGCCTCCCACCTCCACACGTCTTGGGCATGAAAAGACATATTACCGAACCAACAAAGCGCCAAAAGGCACAGCAAAACGTCAGAGAAACAAACAAATGACCCAACGAATAAGCAGGCGAAAAAAGAAAGAGGCTGACGGAACCAAATCAGGTATAAACGATCTGCCAGTCCACAACTGGGTCTATCAGATAGTCAGGTATTTAATTTAGTTACACGCAGCTGTTCCGACCATAACCGCATTCATAGCAAACTGGTCAAGAGGGCCGTCTCGACCAGATACTGAATCAGATCAGACCCAAGGCACAAACAGAAAGGCATGTGAAGAAATGGTCTAATATTTAATCTGTCATAACCTGCAGGAAGTCAGTGCTATATTAAACAATATGAAGTATTATTAAAATATAAAATATGCAAGTTAAAATTAGCTTCCTCGGTGCAACATCATTTCACAGACGCTCCTTTAACATCCGAGGCGGGTCGGACACTTTTAAAGAAGGAAAATTAAATGGAGTCATGTATTCCCTCCTCCGCCTTCCAGTCTGTGCTGAGGGAATAATTTATCACCACGAAGTCACATGAATAAATAATGTGGCTGGGCGGTGCAGTTCTCTGCCTGGCAGGTCTGAGAGTGAGGCCGTGGGCTCGCAGCTCATCATTAATTCATTTACCAACGTCTCCAAAATGGATTTTCTCTCTTTGGCGACTTTTTGCAACATGAATGTGTCATTTTGTAGTACATTATTCAGGCTAAACAAAATGAAAAATGTTTGTCCATCTTGTTTACTGTGTGTGTGTGTCTGTGTGTGAGAGAGAGAGACTATATATAGTAAAGCAGCTGCGAAGAAACAAAAAAGTAAGTTTAATGTAGTTCTGTTCGCAATGCGAGAACTTCTTGTTGATTTTGTTTGGTCTGAGCCAAAGCGGTTTGGTTTTGTCTTTGACTCATTCTGCTTTACACTGTTCAATTACAAGACAACCAGGGCCTGAAAACACATGTCACATGGTCCAAAGGTAGCGTGTTCATTGGTCAGTTTTGGAAACCTCTTGTTCTACTATACTTAGAGATTTTGCAGGGAGAATTTAAAAGGATGAGGATGAGGAACTGACTTGCCATCACTGATGACCGCCCCCCAGTGGTAGCCCCCAAAGCAGCTCATACTGCGCTCATTTTCAGCAAAAACCTTTGTAATCAGGATAATTTGAAGGATGCTAATCACGTTAATGTCGACGCATCAGGTGGAAATCACAAATAACTTTGCTGGTTCGAATCATGTTTGTTGATGCGCCCATTGTCACTTTAATCAGACTGAATAAGCATTTTTATTTTTATTTTTCACTGGTTTGCACTTTATCTGCCATGTGCCTTGCGCTGCTTTTATTGAACCTTATTTTTATTTTATTTTATTTTTTTATTATGTCTTATATTTTATATTTGATCTAGATTTTAGGCTTTACTGTTAGTGTTATCTGTATGCACCGGGGGTCTGAGAGTAACGCAATTTCGATTCTCTGTATGTATGCAATGTACATGTGGAAGAATTGACAATAAAGCAGACTTGACTTGACTTGACTTGACCTCAGTTTGTACGTCAGTAAGTGAACGCATCACAGTGCGCAGCGTTCTCAGTACAAAACCAGCCAATACAAGCACCTCACATAAGTTTAATGGCTCGGCAGCCTATTATTTACAACAGAATTATCCGATTATGTTTCCTGATGTTCCTGTGGACTTCATTTTCTTTTAATTAGCTTTTAATGAGGAAGTAACGCACGGCGAACCACGGCTGAGCTGATGCCGACGCTCAGTCACCAGTGAGGAGCTCCACTGCTGAAACCTCCTGATTCAGCCAGTGACTATGGCGATTCAGTTTAGTCAGTTCAGTTTAAAGATTCGTTCATACATGTATTGGACACCTCCAGTGTCAACACCAATGTGCCCTCTTACAATAATTGGCAATTGCAGCAAAATCCCAGACGTGTCAGCCAACTTTTGTCACCGATTTTTGGCTCTAGTTTAAGTTTTGGTCTCTTACTACTTTTTAATATTTTGGGTAGTCAATACATAGAAAAAATAGATGAAAAAATGATATAAAGTATAAATATTTGGACATTATCTGGTCCTTGGAAATATCTGTTGTGAGATGCCCAAAAAAAACCCAATTTTTTTTTGTGTGTTTTGCAAGTTGAGCAGCTTTTACGAATTGAATAAATGATGGATTCCACTGCTTCAATCGCAATTTTGCTTCATTAAAACTTAAACCATTGCAAACATACAACATTACAACATTAAATATTACAAAACAATAAGCATTACAATTTAGAATTTCCAAATAAATGAAAATCACGTTAAACCTTAACAGCATGTCCAACATTAATTAACATGTATAAAGATGGCTTTTAAGAATTTAGCTTGGCAAGGATGTTGTAATAGACTCACGAACCACTCCTCACAGACTGCTGAAAGACGAAGACTAAGTGTGTCCTGGTGGAGTCGTGCTAAGCTGATCTGGAGCCATCGTGGTGCATTCATGTCCGGTCCAGCGGTCTATGGCTCTGCTCATGGTGAAAGGCTAGCTGGGGGCAGAGTGTGCGCGTGTGTGTGTGTGTAATGACAAATGGTTTTTAATTTGACTTGGGCGCTGTCGTCAGTGACTGTATGGTATATTTGGGAGGGTTATGTAAGGTTTTAAAGCCCCTCCACTATAACCAGAAGTTCAGTGCGCCGGAGAGCTGCTGCAGCTTCCAGTCCAACACTCACCGCCCACTGATAAGCTCTTACATAAGGAGCCGCCGTTCAGGCCTCTGATTTCTGATGAGGGTGTAAATGGAGGCAGGTTTCACGCAGTTGTCCCTTTCTATCTCATATGGAGGATTTTCCAAGATTCTCCTAGAGAGGTTGCAGTTTGCAGGTATAGAGGGTGATGGGAAAGCAGAGCGATAACCAGCAGAGACGGTTTGCTTTGCACTAATTTAAATTATGTTACACCAATTTCTTATGAGCCTTTCAAAAAAAAAGAAAGAGAGATGACTAAGAAATTATATCCCTTGGTGGCTTACGGTGAAATATAAATCAAGAAATTTTCTTGATTGAGATAAGAAATAAAACAAGATGGAAGTTTATCATGCCAAAGATACATAGTTAAATAAATATATACATAACCTATGCACACCGTCCTTAGGTAAATACAATATACATACATAGTAAAATAAAGATAGAAAGCAATATATCTGCACGTAGAATAAATGAGGATGTAAATTAAAATGAGGTTGGATTCATCACTTCGAACAATTGCGATAAGAAACTTTAATATTAAGTGATTAATGTCAAACGTTGAATTGTTTTTAGTTTCTCAGTGGTGTAAGAATGGAATCATTTCCTTAATGTAGGCCTATGGCATTGGGAGTGACATAAAATGTTTAATATTGTTGGGATTTGGACCCATATCACATAGTCCCTCCAGTGTGTCCTTAGTCTTCCCCAGGGCCTCCTCCCGGTTGGACATGCCCGGAAAACCTCCCCAGGGAGGCGTCCAGGAGGCATCCGGGACAGATGCCCGAGCCACCTCAGCTGACTCCTCTCGATGTGGAGGAGCAGCGGCTCTACTCTGAGCTCCACACGAGTGACCGAGCTCCTCACCCTATCTCTAAGGGAGCACCTAGCCACCCTACGGAGGAAACTCATTTCGGCCACCTGTATCCGGGATCTTGTCCTTTCGGTCATGACCCAAAGCTCATGAACATAGGTGAGAGTAGGAACGTAGATCGACTGGTAAATAGAGAGCTTCGCGTTGCAGCTCAACTCTTTCTTTACCACGACAGACCGGTACATTGACCGCATCACTGCAGAGGATGCACCGATCCACCTGTCAATCTCTCGTCCTTCCCTCACTCATGAACAAGACCCCAAGATACTTAAACTTCTCCACTTCAGGCAGGAGCTCTCCACCAACCTGAAGGGGACAAGCTACCCTTTTCCAGCTGAGAACCATGGCCTCGAACTTGGAGGTGCTGATTCTCATCCCCGCCGCTTCACACTCGGCTGCAAACCATCCCAGTGCACACTGAAGGTCCTGATTCGATGAAGCCAACAAGACAGCATCATCTGCAAAAAGACGAGATCCTGTGGTCCCCAAACCGAACTCCCTTCAGCCCCCGACTGCGCCTAGAAATCCTGTCCACCGGTGAAGGGCAGCCCTGCTGGAGTCCAACATGCACCGGGAACAAATCTGACTTACTGGCGGCAATGCGAACCAAACTCCTGCTCCGGTCATATAGGGACCGGACAACCCTTAGCAAAGGGCCCCGGACCCCATACTCCCAGAGCACCCCCCACAGGTCGCCGCAAGGGACAAAGTCGAATGCCATCCTTCCTTTCCGGTACCCTGGCAATGACTTTTCCGGGGAGGCTGAGGAGTGTGATCCCCCTGTAGTTGGAACACACCCTCTGGTCCCCCTTTTTAAACAGAGGGACCACCACTACCCCAGTCTGCCAGCCCAGAGCCACTGTCCCCAGCCGCCACGCGATGTTGCAGAGGCATGTCAACCAAGACAGCCCCACAACATCCAGAGACTTGAGGTACTCAGGGCGGATTTCATCCCCCCCCGGGTGCCTTGCCACCGAGGAGCTTCTCAACTACCTCAGTGACCTCAGCCCGGGGGATCGACGAGTCCACAACTGAGCCCTCAGCCTCTGCTTCCTCAGTGGAAGACATGTCAGTGGGGTTGAGGAGATCCTCGAAGTACTCCTTCCACCGTCCGAGGATGTCCCCAGTCGAAGTCAGCAGATTTCCACCCCCACTGTAAACAGTGTGTGCAGGGCACTGCTTCCCCCCTCCTGAGGTGCCATACTAAAAATAACGAATGAGTTAATTATTAAGAATAACCAACACCCCCCGCCCCCGCCCAGATCCAACATCATTCCACTCAGATTTTATGTTCGCATACATCTGTTTCTTCCTAAAGAGGACACTGTTTGCTGTAGGCTTACTTTAGGTTAGACAGCCCTTCCAGTACGCGAAATGGTGAGGAAATGCAGAAAAGATGCTTGTTGAGTCCCTTGAAGTAATACATTTTTTTTTAAAAGATTGTGGATTGGGCTACAGTGCGTGCGTTTAGTGTGCGTGTGGGGGTTGTAGTGTGTGGTTGCATTAGAAATGGGAAGAGGAAGGGGGAGTAAGAGGGAGAGCAGCCAGCAAAGAAGAGAATGAGGAAGAGGGCAAGCAAGTGAAAGAGATGATTGGTGACAGAGAGAAGATAGAGATGAAAAAAGCCTTTGAGAGAGAGAGAGAGAGAGACGGCCACAAGAAACGAGCGATATCTTCAGCATTTTCTTTCAGTAAAACAAATTTCTTCTTCAATTTGTTTCAAACAAGAACAACACATCAGATCATTTGTTTTCATGGATTATGACTGTGATGTCAAAGTTAGGAACTGAAAGCCCTCAATACACAAGCGTGTGTGTGTTCGTTCCTTTTTTCCAGATGTCTTTGTCTCTCAGCGGCATCTTTCCTTTATTCCATTAGTGTGTTCTTGAGTCTGTCTCTGTAACGATAAGAGAAATGTTCTGCTGCCAGACCACAAACACCAGAGGCCACACACACCCACACACACACACACACACACACACAGTAAACCAAACAAAACGCAAAATAAGATGCACCAACATAGATAGAATGCCGTAGTTAATGTAAAATAAAGAGAAAATAAGAGTATAAGCATCTTCTCATGAAAACAGACATAGAATGTCATACTTAGTGTAAAATAAAAATAAGGAATGCATAACATGAGATGGGAAATAAAACCCACTAAATAATCATAAATAGTCAAAAATAAAGTTAAAAAGTACAACGCATAAAATGCATCACATCTAGTGAAATACAGCATTTTAAAAGAAGTGCAGCAGTGCATAAATGTGAAGCAAACAGCAAAAGACTTTCGTGCCTGTATCAGGAAAGTCATATCTAGCTAAAGGCTAAAGTGAAGAGATACGTTTTTAGCCTTCCTTCAAAAATATGTAGCGAGCTGGTTTCCCTGATGTCTACAGGTAGTGTGTTTCCACAGCTTTGACAAAGGCCGCATCCCCGTTTTTTCTTTCAGCAGTTTCTGGGAACCTCCAGTAATCCAGCAGCGGATGACCGCAGTGTTCTTAAAGGCAAGTAGAGTGAGCAAGGCAGTCAGCAATGTAGCTTGGTCCTAGCCCATTAAGGGCTTTGTAAGGAGGAGGGCCTTAAAACAAGACCGGAGAGAGTGTGTACATCCTCGTTTAGTGATGATTTAATCTCTAAAATGATTTAATTCATGTCCTTCTTTCAATTATACATAAACTCAGATTAAGGAAATGTTTGTGTACTCACAATTACACATTTAAATATGCACCTGTTTTTTGCATGCCATCACATCTTACTCTCCTCACCCAAGGTTAAGTGTGTAGCATTTGTGTTTCTTGTACTGTGCATCAGCGTATATTTGCATTTTTACAATGAAATCCCGTGAGTTCGTCCTCATTGTGTGTGTGTGTGTGTGTGTGTGTGTATGGAAATGAGGCGCTTCACCCCCTGAAGCGCTCGGTCACAGTTAGTGGATTGCCGTCCCGCTCGGCCTCGTCTCCCCTGTTGCCTCCCAGAATAAGCTGTGCAGCTCAATCTGCCGTCCCATCCCGTCTCATCCCGGCTCTGTTCAGCGCCGGCGAATATTGGCGTGGCGAAATGACGCCGGGCGCTCGGCAGGGAGGGCAGGAGGGGTCTACTTTCAAATGGGAATGCTTTTTCTGGTTCGCCAGGTGCAATAAATGTGGAGGATCTCATCTTGGTTGACACTGGTGCAATCGACAGTGCAACGGTGAGAGTTTACAGGAACACAAGACAGGGACAACAGGGCATCATATTCAACATAAGCCAATGAGCAACCAGGCCATACCACGGCTGAGTGATGAAGGCAGCTGCAGTTTCCCCTAATGGCCAACTGTATTGAAATTCAAAGGCAATAAGCTTTTTCCACCATATGTGATCCCCCCTCCCATTTTCTCCCCACTTGTAATGTCCATCTCTACTGTAGCCCTTGTCACTGCGTACTATCCTGTTGACAATGTGGCTGCAGACAGACATGCAGCCTCCAACCAACCAGTAGCAAGCATTGGAGCAACAGAGAGAACAAGAATCCAATCGCAAATTGTTTTCATTGGAATTGATATTCCACCGCAGCGTGTTGCTGGGTGACGTTGCATTGGACTTCGACAAAAGTTGAGCCAGGTTCAACTTTTTTTTTGCCAGGCGACCCTACGTTTATTTTGCTGGCTCCCTATCAGCACCTCTGCTGTGACACAGGGGCCTCATCCAGGAGGAGGCACATTTTTTTCAGCCATGACGATCTGAACACTACCTTACCCAGCGTTGCCAACTCAGTGTCTTTCTTGCTAGATTTGGCGTTAGTGCCTTTATTAGAGGTAGATGCGTATCCATGATGATAGGATGATAGCAGCTTGAAAAATAATAATAATGATAAGGCTAGTTAGAGTCATTTAAGTGTGACTTTTGTGAATACAGTTTGTGAATAGTCAGCATTATGATGCCACAGATATGGAAATTAAAATGTGATGTAATTTAGCGACTTTTCTTGCAAGCTTTTTTCATCTTTCCATTGAAAATAGTTGGCAGCACTGACCTTACCATTACTCATGAACAGAACCAAGTGATGCTTGAAGCGCATCTTAACGCAGTGGAGTGTCAATTGTTTTCTCCTTAAGTCGACACTGGTATTGATGTCAGATACCGCCACCCTATCTCACTGCATCGATACTCCAGAAAAGCAGCAAACACTATCCCATTTGTATACCTGATTGGCACAACGTGGCTACCATACATGACTACTTTTCTGTATCTGCAGTCTCTCTGTGAACAAGATCGGTGTTGTCACACTTTACGGTCTCTCTAGCTATACCGTCACTTCCTCTAATGTACTTCTCCGTAGTGATTCTTGTGTGCTTTACATATATAAAGACATAAAAGATACAGTGCAGTTTACATTTGCATTTATTAATTTAGCAGACGCTTTTATCCAAAGCGACTTACATATGAGGAAGACAATGGAAGCAATTACAAAGCAGTTACCAAATATAATTAATACAGTGCAATTAAACACAATTAAGACTAACGAATTACATTTTTTGGATAAGGGACAAGTTGCATTTGGATTTGATTAGAAAAAATGTAAACTACACTCAAAACACTGTAACTGTCCCATTTAATTTACGTCCTGGACCAGGAGGTGAAACTGAATGACTGCATGCCTGGATCCCCTTACATATCATGGCTTTTTAAATGACTGTCACTCTGCACTGTA
Source organism: Coreoperca whiteheadi (assembly GCA_011952105.1). Taxonomy (NCBI): domain Eukaryota; kingdom Metazoa; phylum Chordata; class Actinopteri; order Centrarchiformes; family Sinipercidae; genus Coreoperca; species Coreoperca whiteheadi. Next base: position 28,065,844 of record CM022490.1, on the reverse strand, counting down.
AATACATTTCAAATTCAGTGTTTTCTTCAGTCCGCCAGGGCAACAGAACGGCAGCGATTGTATTACCAGCTAGGATGGAAATGCAGGCTTCTGAAACTGAGACAGTGGATTGTCAGATTTGATGAAATATTAATGAGAAAACATGGATGTGACTAGCTTTTGCTATTTCCCTTTCTATTTCTGTGCTTTTATGTACAATAGTAGGTGTGGATATAAGCTGATTTTCTCAACCTGCATGCATGTTGGATGTGTGTCATATATGAGTTTGATGGTTTTAAACAGAAAACAACCGCATCGTTTCATTTACCATGAAATATTTATGACCAGTCAGCAATAGAAGATGACTGATCTATTGGTATTGAGTTACAGGCAGATAAGTCACTTGGAGCAAATGGCCTCAGTATTGATCTACGTGCTTCCCAGAATGGGATTCCTGTCACAGGGCTAGAGAGTGAGAAGATCTTATTATCTGTTGTTGATCCGCTGTCTCCCAGTGTACAATACTTGGCCCATTGGAGAGCTATCGTTGTGTTTAATGTTTATATTGATGTATTGGAGATGAAATTGTAAACTCTACACTTTCTTAATGATTATGTATTAATATGTCTTAATTTAAAAGTAAGGTTCCTGGGGTTGTTTATTTAGTCGTTTCTCATTTCTTCTCTCTCAGGTCCAGGTCGAGAGTCACTGAAGACGCTCAGTATCGCGACAGAGGAAGGGGAACGTGAGAAGCTTCACGACACCCAGAGATCGCAGGCTTGGTGGCTACATGCTCAGTTGTCTTTGGTTTTGAGAAGAACTATACGAATCAGCAGCAACCATGGATTTTGTGATGAAACAAGCTTTAGGTGGTAAGTACTCGACTGTAGCCCCTTGTCCATATGCACCTTAACCTGTCACTGCTTTGGCAATTGGCAAAAGTCAGTCAGTTTCCTGTTGAAGATGGCTTGGTAATTTAGCTCAGAACCCATGACCCTGTTTCTCCTGTTGGTTCCATTCAAAACGACAGGGGAAACATCGGCTAGCAAATATACAGGATAATTTGAATTGAGTTATATGTTGGCAGCCATAAAACAGCTTGACATGACATCCATGGTCCTCACAGAATGAATCCTAATGACTTTGGTGATTACCTCCTAGTGACGTTTTCTCTAGCGCCACCATTTGAGGTTTTGGGTAAAATGTCTCAAAAACAACTATTAAATGGATTGCCATGAAATGTGGTACAGATGTCCATGTCCCCATCAGGAGGAATTCTAATAACTTTGGTGATCCCCTGATCTTTCAACTAGCGCCAGCATCAGGTCAAAATGAAAACTTGTACAATACTTTGGTTCATGACCAATTACCTGCAAAACTAATTAACGTTCATCAGCCTCCGCTGCAGTTTGTGTTTAGTGCTAATCAGCACATGTTAGCATGCTAACATGTTAAGCTAGCATTTAGTTCAAAGCACCGCTGTAGTTAAATGCAGCCTCATGGAGAGGCAATACAGATGATATACATGGCTGTAGACTCTGCCATTTAATGTAGTTAATGTCTTTATACCTGCGTTGATTTTATATGAACAGCGAGAGGTGTAAAAGTTCACATGACCAGACCCCCAAAACATAACCTCTGTGGTGTGGATTGTGTGGATTCATGAATGTTTTGAACGATGTTATGAGATAGGGCTTGATAGTCTTTTCGGAGTAACTACTGCACTTAACTTCAAATATTTCTCCGTAACATTAAATATTCATGACAAAATAAGCAACAATCAAAGTTGAGATGTTCATGAAGGACCCCATCGCTCATAGTAAAAAGCTGTTTGAGACGAATGGTTTTCAGGGCCTTAGAAAATCTGCCACATGTTCCATGATTGTCACTATAGACCAGACCGGCATAGTGCAGAATAAGAAACTAAAAACAACTGTATTAATAACCAAGGCTTTCACACTGAGATTTGAGGCATATAAGATACATGAATATTCACTGTCAGTGTGGTAAATAGCTAAATTATTCTGGTGACAGTTACTACCACTGATGATAGCTAGCTTGAGTGGGAGGCTGCTGGAGTAAAGTCATAAAGTATAACAGCATCAGACTTCAACTAAATCTCAGCTTAGTCTAACTCAGACAGTGAGGCATTAACAGGTTGGCTGTTTATGCCTGGTGGTTAAATCAAATATTTACAGATGTCCGAATAAGCAATATCTGACCACTGTGTTGGGTCATTTATCCACTTGGATGGGGGAAGTCAAGTCAAGTCAAGTCTGCTTTATTGTCAATTCTTCCACATGTACATTACATACATACAGAGAATCGAAATTGCGTGAAGACTGAAGGGGCATGACGGCTGACCGATCAACCTTAATATAGTAAGGTATCGTGAATGCTCAGGTTCGGGCAAGGTAGCAAAATGACTTTTAGACATAAAACAAAGGTTTGTTAAGACGAAATGAATGCATACACCCTTGCATACGTTTCAGGACGTACCCTTCTGTGCTAGTCTGGTCTGTGTGTTTTTTTCACGTTATAGTTTTTGACGCAAAAATAATCAATTAAGATGCTTATGTTGCCTTGACAGAGGCATGCGCTCTCCAAGTGTTTTTTGGTTATTGCTTTGTTTTAAAAAGGGTGAAAAGGTAAACCTTCATTTCTAAAACGACTCATTAGAATGGCAGGAACCATACTGAACACACAGGAATAAGATCGATATCAGTCTTGACTCTGCATAAGACAGACAACAATCATACTATTTAAAATGTTTTAACTCTATTACAGGATAGAATAATCATCAGGATAATGTGATTCATTTTGTCGATAGAATTGTATTCTTTCATAAGTCCACAGCCTTGCCCCTGGTCTTCAATTACATCCAGGGTGACTTGTACATCGTCTGAGGTTTTGACTCATTCAGTAAGAGCAAAAAGAAAAAATACAGGCTGTGTGAATGTTCTTGTAAGTGAGGGCCCCCCAGGGGCCAGAGGTCATTGTCTCCTTAAATCAACCCTCTCATCTAGTTTCATCAGCTTGTTGACCACCGGCCAGAATTAAATGAGATTTATTCCTTTATAGCTCAGTCTGCCCCCTCTCTTTCTCCATCCTTCGTCCCAACGCTCTCTCATCCCATCACTCTTTTATTTCTATCCCTCCCCCTCCCTCTTCCATCTCACATCCCCCCTTTCTCATTTCTTCCTCTTGGTTCTCATTCCATCAATTCTTCCATGCTTTATTCTCTTGCTCTCTTTACGCGTCTACATCTTTCTCTCTCTTAAATTTCCTTCTCGTTTAGCACATTTTTTCTTCTTTTCTTTGAAGAGATTGCGCTAATATTGCTGCTTGATAGTTTGCTTCTGGAAAACACAGACCTGAATCGGGCTGGGGACAAATTATATTCAGACTAATTGGATATGGGTCTTGCTGTTCCCTCTGCTGTTTCATATTGGTCCCCTTTGGATCTATTCTCTTTTATTGAAATTTAATTTATGCATGTCGGGTTCAGGTAGGTCTTCCATGAGTCTGCTTCGATTCGATGAAAACCTCTACTATGTAGCTACCTCCTTTATTTTAGGGATTTGTGGTTGAGGGTGCTGCGCCTTTGTTCACGCATCAAAATGAAGTGACTCTAACAGACATGAATAGATGCAGATTCACTCTGTAACGCTATAAAAATTAACGTTGTGAGTGTAGAGATGAGAGAAAAATTGAGAGGATCTGGAAGAAAATAAGAGAAGTAACTGCATTCGTAAGGTTTGAAATCAGTCCTTTTCTTTTATTTTTTGGTATGGCCCAATGGTAGACTCTTTTAGCCCAGAATGGGCAGACTCTTACATTTTTACATTCCTACATCTTCCCACAGGCAGTTTAAAACCAGCATATCTCATATGGTCCGAGACCGTGGTGATATTAAAACCGGCAAGGTGAAGTGCCACTACGAAACAAAGCACAGAGCGTCTTTTGAGCAGATTAACAAGGGGGGACAGAGTTTGGTCATTTTGCAATCTCCCCACAACGTCCAGCTGATTGTATCACATGATCTGTGTCAGCAGATAAATGAGGAAAAGAGATAGGAAACAAATGGGCAAACTACATCTGCTGATGAAGATCATGTGATTTAATGAAATGCTCCTTTTTTCTACTTACAGTATATGTTGAATTTTACGCTAAATTTGACATTTTCACATGTTTGGCTGACCTGCTGTACACCAACTAAAAGACTTTCTGTTATACTAGTAATTCATTGGAATTAATTCATGGGAAGTGTACAAATTGAACACTGTCTCTTCATGCACAGGCAAAGGCATAGGCCTGCTGTCAGAAGTAGGTGGAACAGAATGACATCAGGAATTCTTCAACCAGACAAGAATATGTGAATCGTCATGTTCTGCATTTACAAGCAAATAACACAAAATTATTTCATATCGGTGATTGTAAGTAAAGATTGTTCTCCAAAAACATGCAGATGAAGGCACAGTGAGATTTTTCATGTGATGTATAAAACTGGGCCAAAACTCCCCTTTGCAACTTCACATTTTTTGTTTTCGCAAATAAATATTATCTCTAGTGATAGAGGATTGGGGACAGCCTGTATGTAGCCTGAGAGGCAGAACTGATTGGAAATAAAGGACCTCTAAATGCTCACTGCTGCTCACTACTTTTTCAGTTTTATCTGCAGATGCAAATGTAATCTTAAGAAGACTTTTTTCCCCAGGGCAGTAAAACCATAACATTTAGCTACTGCATGATTAACATTTACGTCACTAAATGTACAAACACAAACGAGAACACAATCCATACTGGGGATACCTGGATAAATGTACACACAAACACACAGAAGACATCCACTCTGTCCAGTTTAGCTGCACTCTTAACTTTTATCTAATTTAGCCTGACACACACACACACACACACACACACACACACACACACACTAATGTAATTAGATGTTGGACACCTTCAGAACATTTCATTGGTCCAGACTGAGGTATAGATTCAGCTTCGGGCCACAGATTGTATTTACTGGTTTTTTAATTAGAAATCGGATTCATCAGAGTTTCCACGTTGTGTTAGATTAATCAGTCCAGGACAGTGTGGTGGATTCATCGACCAGGGTGTGAACCTCAGTGTGTAGACAAGTCCTTTTACAGACTTCAAAACTGAACTGTATTTAATTTGCTAGTGTCTTTAGGAATTGCAGTGTTTGTCTGTCAGTCCAACACTTTGCTCTCAAATACCTCAAAAACTATTAAATGGGTTGAAATTTGGTACAAACACTCATGGGCTCCAGAATCTGAATCTCAATCAGCTTTATTGCCAAGTAGGTTTACACATACAAGGAATTTGCTGTGGTATTTTGGTGCAAAACAATGAACAAAGTAGAACTATAAGAAATATCAAGGAAGTACTGCAGGTCAAGAATCACAAGTATAAAATATAAAATGGATCATAAGATATTAAAGAATATAAACATCCATCCATTCATCCATCTTCTTCCGCTTATCCGGGGCCGAGTTGCGGGGGCAGCAGTCCAAGCAGAGACACCCAGACTTCCCTCTCCCCAGACACTTCCTCCAGCTCTACCGGGGGAATACCGAGGCGTTCCCAGGCCAGTCCCTCCAGGGTGTCCTACGTCTTCCCCGGGACCTCCTCCCGGTTGGACATGCCCGGAACACCTCCCCAGGGAGGCGTCCAGGAGGCATCCCGGACAGATGCCCGAGCCACCTCAGCTGACTCCTCTCGATGTGAAGGAGCAGCGGGTCTACTCTGAGCTCCTCCGGTGTGACCGAGCTCCTCACCCTATCTCTAAGGGAGCGCCCAGCCACCCTACAGAGGAAACTCATTTCGGCCTCCTGGATCCGGGCTATTGTCCTTTCCGTCATGACCCAAAGCTCATGACCATAGGTGAGAGTAGGAACGTAGCTCAACCGGTAAATAGAGAGCTTCACCTTGCAGCTCTGCTCTTTCTTTACCATGACAGATCGGTATACTGACCGCATCACTGTGGAAGATCCACCGATCCACCTGTCGAGCTCTCGTTCCATCCTTCCCTCACTCGTGAACAAGACCCAGAAATACTTAAACTCCTTCACTTGAGGCAGGAGCTCTCCACCAACCTGAAGGGGACAAGCCACCTTTTTCTGGCTGAGAACCATGGCCTTGGACTTGGAGGTGCTGATTCTCATCCCCGCCGCTTCACACTTGGCTGCAAACCGTCTCAGTGCACGGTGAAGGTCCTGGTTTGAAGAAGCCAACAGGACAGAATCATCTGCAAAAAGCAGACAAGATCCTGTGGTCCCCAAACCAGACTCCCTCTGGCCCCTGGCTGCGCCTAGAAATCCTCTCCATAAAAGTAATGAACAGGACCGGTGACAAAGGGCAGCCCTGCTGGAGTCCAACATGCACCAGGAACAAGTCTGACTTACTGCCGGCAATGCAAACCAAACTGCTGCTGTCGTATAGCGGACCGGACAGCCCTTAGTAGAGGGCCCCGGACCCCATACTCCCAGAGCACCCCCCGCCGGTCGCCGCGAGGGACACAGTTGAATGCCTTCTCCAGATCCACAAAGCACATGTGGACTGGTTGGTCAAACTCCCATGAACTCTCCAGCAACCTGGCAAGGGTATAGAGATGGTCCAGTGTTCAACGACCGGGATGAAAACCACATTGTTCCTCCTGAATCCGAGGTTCGACTATCGGACGAACTCTTCTCTCCAGTACCCTGGCATAGGCTGAGGAGTCTGATCCCCCTGTAGTTGGAACACAAACTCTGGTCCCCCTTCTTAAACAGAGAGACCACTACCCCAGTCTGCCAATCCAGAGTCACTGTCCCCAGTCGACATGCAATTTTGAAGAGGCGTGTCAACCAAGACAGCCCCACAACATCCAGAGACTTGAGGTATTCAGGGCGGATCTCATCCACCCCCGGTGCCTTGCCGTCGAGGAGCTTCTTATCTACCTCGGTGACCTCAGCCCTGGGGAATTGACGAGTCCGCGGCTGAGCCCCTGGCCTCTGCTTCCTCAGTGGAAGACGTGTCGGTGGGGTTGTAGAGATCCTCGAAGTACTCCTTCCACCGTCCGAGGATGTTCCTAGTCAAAGTCAGCAGATTCCCACCCCCATTGTAAACAGTGTGTGCAGGGCACTGCTTCTCCCTCTTGAAGTGTCGGATGGTTTGCCAGAATCTCAGACCTGGGTTTTCACCTCCATAACCACCCGGGCTGAAGCTTGCTTGGCCTTCCGGTACCTGTCAGCTGCCTCCGAAGTCCCTTGAGCCAACCAGGCTCAATAGGACTCCTTCCCTTACTTCCAGAGTCCACCACCGGGTTCAGGGGTTGCCGCCATGACAGGCACCGGAGACCTTACGGCCACAACTCCAAACGGCCGCGTCGACAATGGAGGTGGTCCACTCGGACTCAATGTCTCCAACCTCCCTCGGGATCTGGTTGAAGCAATGCTGGAGGTGGGAGTTGAAGATCTCTTTGACTGGAGACTCTGCCAGCAGACCCTAACAGTACGTTTGGGTCTGCCAATTCTGTCCAACTTCCTCCCCCACCATCGGATCCAACTCACCACCAGGTGGTGATCAGTTGACAGCTCCGCCCCTCTCTTTACCCGAGTGTCCAAGGCATTCGGCTGGAGGTCAGATGAAACAACCACAAAGTCGATCATTGACCTCTGGCCTAGGGTGTCCTGGTGCTACGTATATACTGTGTAATATAAACATATTATAAAAAAAAAAAGAGGAATATGTACTATATAACTGTTATTTAAATTACAGTTTGTTTAGGGATGTGCAATGTGCAGATGTTGACAATATGAGTATACTGTTCTATGGGGGGGATGAATTTCCATTTTGACATTATCCATTCATCCAAGTCATTCCAATTCTTGTTGGGAGGGTTGGCATTGTGTTTGTTTTTGCAACAGATCGGTAGCAAGTGACGAATCCGTCCCACCGACGCCAATTTTAGTCGTCATAGAAGCTGTGCAAGCGGTTGCTAGGGACAGTTCACTTAACATTTGTTACACTGATGGAAGAAATATGGTGATTTAAGAGTTTTTGTTTCTGTAAAGTTCACTTACAACAACCTGTACAGCTAGAACAATCTCAGTAGACGCTATTTTTCAGAAATGTAGCACGATAGCAAGCTAGCTATTTAATTTGATGCTGTACCCGTTCTGAATTCTGCCTACAAGCTTTGAATTGAACTGTTGAACTAAACTGTTTCCGCAACCGGCTAACACAGCCATCAATGAACAGCAGATGTATCTGAATCACTGAACAAATCACACATATGGAAGGTCTTTCAGAGGTCTACTCAAAATCGCTTGTAGTGTCTTTAAGGTAATTTCCTGCAGTTGGTTTGAATGATTACAGACCAGTTCTATTGTTTGTGGACTGAGACATTTTTGCCATGTCTGTATTTGTATTTGATGGCACCACAGTTTCAATGGCTTTGTTCTCGCCTCGACCGACCTGCTGCTCAGATAAAAATATCATAAAGAACAGGAAGTTGTGGCAGACAAGAAGCAAACTGAGGAGAGCCACGAGCTGCCAGGAGACTCTTTTACATGTTAAATATAATATGTACTCTTGCACAAAGCTACATTTTAAATGAGCAAAAGTTCATTTGAATTGGCAAAAATTTCAAGGGGCTTTACAGAGAAAATGTACGTAGGCGATTCAATCAACCACTGGGTCTCTCTACAGTTTTGTCCTCAGAAAGTTTCCATCAAAACATTTATTTTGTTCCCATTATGTACGTTCTGCCTCTCCTGCCTTCTCCAGGATATCAAACTCATGAACATCTCACCTTTTCTCATAAAGAAGCTCATACAAAGATAATCTCGGAAAGATCAGCGTGACCTGGTCCGGACCAGGCAGGTCGAGCTGACCGTTTCATTTCCTGTGCAGGCGGGATGCTGACAAGCAGGCGAGGTTGGGACAATAACAGGAAGCCACGGGCAGGTTGATTAGTTGCCCAGAGACTCGACACAGAATCACACGGTTAGTGGCGCTCAAGCTTCTGCAGAATGTGCAGGGCTCAAACCAATAACCATCTAGAAATGTAACCACGAGGTCGCCCTGCCTCCCAAACATCTGATCAATGTGGCACATTATTCCGCCAGTCCAGTGACTTATGAGGGCGTAATTTGGCAATGGAGGTCATTCATTATTTAAATGAGCTCCATTTTTCAAATGCCTCCACCCCTAACAAATTATCCAGCAGCACTGTCATCCGTCTGACTGGCTGGAGCGGGAGTCAATGGTCCGTGCTTTGTCTTTCTGATTTCCTCTGTCTTGCGTTCTCTGTCATTTTTCAGCTCCCTCCTTTCTGTCTCTCCCTTTTTACTCATCATAGATACGTTTCCATGCAGTTCTCAAGAACATTTTAAGAAAAGCAGCAGAAAAGTAACATGTGAATTAGGTGTGTCCCATTCAGCTAGGTCCAAGCAAATAAATAAATACCTTTTATACAGGGATGCTGAAAATCAGTCAGAGTTTGGGGTGCTTAGGGCAACTCAGTCTATTTAACAACGTTCATTAATGGTTTTTGCGTTCATTTGAATGGCCAGGATCATTTCTATACACTGTTTTACAAGCATACAGCAAACATGAACAACAACATACTGTATGTCGAAGCAGCCAAAGCAACTACAGGAACACTGAACTAATGCATGAAAACTGCGAGTAGAGGAAGCCGGAGTGAGACAGCAACTGGACACGCATTTCATACAGGAGATGAGGATGCGTTCATATGAGACAGCTGTCACTCTGTTTGCTGTTAACAGAGTAACAGACTCAAGTCTTTAGTGTGGTTCATATGCATCACTGATAAACCTGAGGATTATACAGAGACACACCAGGCCTCATGATCAAATTATCAGTTTTGTTTCGTGTCTCCACTTTTGCCCATGCATGTATGGGTGACGCATGAACCTAGCTGTAAGCTGTCTGGATTCAACTCTCTGGGTCTGTCTGACCATGTGCCCTGTTGTCTTTGGTTACTTTGATTCAATGGGACACTAAACTCTCTGAAACACCTCAATGTGTTTGCGTGTGATAGACCCGACCTGCCTTGCCTTTCCTTGGTTGGAAATGAGGTTGTTTCCATATTACATATTAATGATAAGCAACGGATGAACAACAAAGTCAAACCTCTTTCCTACAAAAACTAGTGCAGTACGCATTTAAATCCCAGTGAAAAAGGAGAAGGTTATAAGTTTAACTGCTGGTTTTTACTATGCCTGATGTTAGGGGGTGCTGCAGCCCCCTCAGCACCCCTACTTCCCGTGCACATGCCTTTATATCACAGTGGATCTATGGCAGAGTATGAGCAGATCAACAATAAGTCTTTTTCTCTCTCCTTTGTCCTTCCTTTCGCACTAAACCTGGAATTATGTTTCACCAAAGATACACATAAACGTCTCTGTGGGGCTACTTAAAGGGAGTTAGGGTAACCTGAGGTTGCAGAGGCTTGCAGAGGTGCCGACACACACCTCCAAATCCCAACAATGTATCATATGAACTTGAGTGTCAAACATGCTGACTGGTTCGACCCATCTCCTGACAGGAAGTGGGTTCAAATTAACATAAATGATATCATCAAAATTGCACAATTATAAAAGCAAAACAAAAACAGCCATACAAAACTCTCCGAACCCTGGAAAGCATCTTTGAAAAGTTTTTCTCGGTGAGGAAAAAAGGCCAAAACATGTTCCGACATAATTCATAGGAACAAAAGCAAATTAACTTTCCATTTTTGTGAGGCACCATCTAATGTTCATACCACCATCTGAAACATGGAAACATTTCTTGGAGCCTCTGGACAACAGATTAACTTCAGCTGCAAATGTCACTGCGGCATAATTTAATGTATTTGACAGATGAATTTCTGTCACAGTTTCTCTCTGGTTTCCCTCTACCCCAAATTTTACCGTGAGCAAACAAAAATTGTTGTGCGGTTGCAATTTCCATTCAGTTCTTTTTGTAATCCATCATCATTTTCACAGTAACTTTTACTGGCAACCTATAGCCTAGTTTTTTCTTCCTATTTTTCTCTTGCTCTTACTTACTCTTTCTTAATCTTTCTCCCTCACTTCCCTCCCTGCTCACCAGACAGTGGAAATCAGCCGTCCAGCAGGGAGGACGAGGTGCAAAGCCACAGTGCTTCAGAAATGTTTGCAGACAAATATTATATGACATCTTCTGGTTGAAGGGACGCCGTCCTCACTCTGTGGCCTCTTCTCGAGATGATACAGTTTGTTTAACCTTTCTGTGCCCGAGGAGGATTCTCTGACGTGCCCGCTGTGTTCCAGCAACGGCAACATGATTCATTAACAAACGTTCACCCTCCACTTCTACTGTCTGTCACTGAGCTGTTAAACCTACAGCGTAACTTGAGAGAAAACAAACAACGTTGCCAAATCCAGAATCTCTTAACATCTTAGTTCAGCTGAGGCATGATTTCGAGCTTTTGATTCAGTCTTTATTTCTTCTTTTCTGCAAACTCATTTCTGGTGTTAACTAACTACTCAAGTACTGTACATATTTACAAATTTGAGGTACTTGTACCTCAAATTTAAGTACTTAAGTATTTCCATTTCATGGTACTTTATATTTATACTCCACTACAACTCAGACTCAACTCACTTATCTGACTCCTATAGTTACTTTACTAATCAAAAGTGTACATACAAAACATACGCTCATCTTATGATGGAGAAATAGGAAGCGTTTTATAGATTAAACTACCCAAAGTCAAAATTAGTTTCAAATTGACCAACTACAACGTTAAAATGCTGCGTACATGTTACGGCATTAACAATAATAATAATACAACAATTATAGGACAATGAGAGGAGATTTAGGAGAAAGTTTAAATAGTATATTACTTTTGTATTTGTGATCAGATTTCTTCAGTGAGTAAAAAATGCTCAGATGTCACAACGTGACCTAGAATTTTGGTAGCACAATGACAGGTGGTCGTATGCTTTTGCACTTTCATGTGAAGAAAACTTTGAATGCTGGACTTTTTTACTTAATTTCACACAGTGGGATTACTACTTCTACTTTGGTAAAGGCTCGGGACACATCTTCCACCAGAGCTAATTTCAAAGAGGTAGTCCCTATAAAAACTTTTCCCATTGTCTTGCTTATCCAGAAAGACAGGGATACTTTTGCCAAAATAACATGTTATATAGATACCACTAGAAGGAAGTGAGAAAATATATTGAATAAACCTACCCCTACATAGATAAATGTATATAATGTTTATTGTGTAACTGAATATTTATTTTAGATTTTGAGGTGAACTGTACCTTTATGTTTCAGTTTCAGCCTCTACGAAGGTTATGTTCATCCTGAGCCGCTATAACTACTGTTTTTTTAAAGCTACTCAGCCTGAAATTGCTCCTTTAGATGTAATCGCAAGTTTCAGCCACTGCTCTTATTCCTCCAAATGCAGCAGAGACAGTTATACACTTCATTCCTTAATCAGCTTCAACCAAATACACTAAATCAATGAAATCTGATCTATGCATAGTGGCTCTCTGCTGTCCACTGTTTATGGGTTTTTCGGGGTCTGAAGCGTTCAAGGAGCTGTGCTGTAACCATCATACCACCCAATCTCTTTAAATTTGGAGTTTTTCTGCACTAAACCCCCTGTGGCACAAACACGTGGTCCACGGAAAGATTGAGTGAAGTAATGAGCGACTGAATGCGCGATAAGAGGACTGGGGCCGTTTGAGCACTTTGCCTCAAATTGCCCACCTTTGTTTGCAGTGGAAATCTGTGAGCTGGCCTCTAATGGGCTGGTAGAGGAGGGGGATGGACGGGAAGCAAAGGAAAGCAAAGACTGGACGAGTCCGACTGCGGTGATTTTAACGCATTAAAGTGATGGTTGTGCGGTGATAGAAAGTAAATTATTGACCTAATAAAATCTAGCCGGTGGGTTGTTTCCAGTACAAGTGAATGAAACATGAAATACAATCAAGGAAAGGCCAGTTTGAGTAACAGATTATATACATTATACTACACTTGGTCATCAGGTGTTTGCACACACATGCACATGTAGTTCCAGAACATAATGGTGTGTGTTTGAGTGTTTAAACACAATCAAGTACGCACAGCGGACAGTCTGACCTTAACCCGACTCCCCAGCGAGTCCTGTGGAACATTTCACTGCCCCCCGCCTCCCGCCAGCTGAGCGCTAATTTGTTATCCTCAGGTTTGCTGCCACCACACAGTGCTGCAGGGCAATTAGGACCACTGAATGAGTCTGCTCCAGAGCGACAGGGCTGGCCACCCCTGGGTTCACAAACCGGAGAGAGAACCACACAGTCCTTAAAGCCATATGTCTTCTGCGTAATTGACTCTGGTCTTTCAGAAATGTTCTCTTTGGGCCCCTTAAAGAGGCAGTAATTCAGGTTTTTATTGCCACATAATACCAAATGACCACAATATATCTGTGAGGGTTGATAGGGTTGGTAATCAGTAGCGATGATTGAACCATTAATGTTTAATGACCTCCTTGGCTTCCAAAAGTAACTTTCAGTCCTGCAATGGTCTCAGACCAAAGCCTCCACACTGAGGTCAGTGGAGAAACCAGACTAAAAACAACGCTAATTGACCATCCCAGAGAAAACAGCAGCTGAATCAGATTAACGAATTAGCGTCCTAATTAAAAATGTTTACCTTTTTCAAACTCCCTATTATATATGACACGGGACCATGAGACCATGACCTGGGGCCTCATTTATAAAACTTTGCGTAGGATTTGCATCAGAAGTGGCGTACAGATGGAACATAGGACGTGCGTACGCACAGAAATATTCAGATTTATATAACCGCACGCACATTCTACGCAGTTTTCCCTTAATAAATCACAATCAATTCTAAATATAGCGCAGCTTTTGCGGCTTCATGTCAGGCCAATAGTTGCCCATAAATAGGCCGTGAAACGCTCACAAGTTAATATTCATTGATTGCGAAATCATGGCAAACACAGAGAGGAAGTCAGAAAAACGTAACTTCACTCAATGTGAAGTAGAAGTTATCGTTGGCGAGGTGGAAAAGAGGAGAAACATGTTGTTTGGAGGGCACAGTGTGGGCATTACTAATGCCAGAAAGGCACTTGAGTGGCAAAAGGTTGCAGACGCCGTAAATGCTGTAGCCTCACAACCTCGGACCGTGGCCGGAATAAAAAACAAATGGTCTGACATCAAATTCGAGGCGTCTAGGGCTCCGTCGCCAGAGTGTGTCTGCCACGGGTGGGAGGGGAGGGGACACCAGAGCTGACCTCTTGATGAGAGGCCTGAAGATGCGTTCACTCCGAATCCTTCCATTTGCCACATCTTCTAAGAGCCCAAGATCAGCCATTGTGCGTCATTACGCATTGTGATGGGGCATTTTATTTCCATCCATTTAATTGCATCTGACAAGCTACAGATGTCGGTTATAATCTACGTGGAAATGGGAAATAGTTCAGAGCAAATGTAATTTCTTGCAGCTTTCTGAATGGTTGAGACATACGTCATACGTTATTTTATCAAAAATAAAACAAACTAAAGGCAACTGCATGAATACCATGATTCTGTAGCTGATGAAGAAACTTTTACTATGAAAACAACTTTCCCGTTTGGACAATTGATACATCTATCTAGCCTATCTATATATATATATCTCCCTAATTATCTATCTATCTGTCTATCTAATTGCATCTATATCTGCTCCGCCAGACGGACACATTGATGAGAATATCAGTTTTGTACATTATTTCGTTCTGTTTACCATATTATTTATGAGGATGAATTGCATAACATACCAATATTATTGCAGAACATTTTTTGATTTTCTTTTTGCAAATATATGTTACTTTGCATTTCTGTTGTAATTTTCGTTTGATTTTGTTTGTTTTACACTGCAGAGCGATCAAACGCTTGTGTTCGTGTAGGCTGTTTATTGTGAGACTTGCTTTGTGCAGTCTTCATGTTATTTATGAGAGGCGGTATTGCCATTTCTTTTACACAATGGTCTACAGTTTCACACACTTTCATGTGTTTCTTCCATCTGCCGCCGGTGTCGCCATTTCTCATTTCACCCGTTTTTGTGCGTAGGCCTGGGCCAGAGCTTGCGTGAAGGACCGCAAATTTTCCTGTCAAGTTTGCTCTTTGTAAGAGCTTTGACTCAGCTTGCTAGACTCAGCTCTACATTGTCAGACTGCAATGCTAACGTTAGCATACAAATGAGTCTTTAATCTCAGTGATGCTTTTCAGGTTAATTAAAAAAAAAGAAGAAAATGAATGCTAAAGTTGGCATGTTACCATAATACCCTTATCAACCGAGGCTGTCATGACTTTTTTTCTAGAGGTATCACGAATTAAAGCATCAGGTAAGTAAAAATTTTAGCCTGTTGGTGGTGTCACCAAATGTAATTGAGAAATAAACCTCTGGGGACCATGCACGCCTTCAACACATTTTATTGCTTTCTACCCAAAAGCTGTTGAGGTATTTCTCGCTGAGGCCAAACTTTTCTGCGAATACAATTTTCATCTCTGCCAAATAATTAAATATTTGAAGTTATGACATTTAAATAAAATATGCTGGCATTCATTTTCATCAATATGTCATTAATAACGAGGGAACAAAAGGGCAACCTCCACTGTGTGGCATGTGTAAACCAGATAAAACAGACAATCACTATAACTTTGATAAGTCCGCCTTTAGCATTCTACCCGATGGTGGTTGCAGTCAAACCCACGCGGTGACACATTGAAGCACTAATGACTTTTAACATAATTGCTGTCAAGAAGCTACACAACCAACAGCATGTTTTTATTTTCTAAGATATTTAATCTTTGGGACAGAAAATACACTGCTTTCTATTGTTCATGCCCTTGCCTTTCCTCAAATAATCTCATCAGTGGTGAAACATATTTAGCCCTTATTCTTGCTCTGGCTAAAGAAAGGCACTAGATGGCAAACCAGGCTGCCAGGCAGGCTCTCCTCTCACCAGCGCCTGAGAGGCAGATCAATACCCAGATGAAGTTTTCTCGCTGCTGGAGGATCCATAATTCATACACGCTAAGGTGGTCCTGTATTTACTATCGATCAGACGGAGGAAACAGCAGCAGTATTGATAGGCCAGAGGGAGTCGCTTTCACGTCTAGAAAGCTGCTTCTGTCACAGATAAAGAGGTGAGCCTGTTTTAGGATCAGCGGCTGAGAAAGTGCAGATGGAACTGAAGGAACTAGAGGTGCCTTTGTGCAAAGCATTTAACCCTAAAACATCCAGTCAACCTGCTCTACAGAAAAAAACTAATCAATGGATGAATCTTTTTTGTATAAATTTGACATTTTTACCTTTTTCAAACTTCCTATAATTTATGACACGAGACCGTGACCTTGATTTGGCTGGCAACTTGATTATTAATTAACCAGTCAATTCTCTTTTGATCAATCAACTAATATACAACATGTCAGAAAATAATGATAACGGTCCATGATTTCATGTTAGTCCAGATAACTCCGCACAGTTCTCCTCCTAACGTCTTTCATCTGTGGAAGAACAGCGCCCTCTTGCTGTTAATTGGCATGGCGCTATTTGGCAGATTTCCCAACAATATAATGTTAAACTCAGTGTACTTACTATGCTATATAGAAATTCAAGACATACCACATACATTAATCTATGAATAAAAATTCACGTGTATTTCAAAGTGAGGGTGAATACCTGAATGTGGAGGGACAGGTATTGCTGACAGATGGTCAACACCAAATGGAGGAATGTTTCTTCCTCAGTCTCAGTGATTCATGAAGCTTTTCCAGCTGGCTCTTCTTCTTCCTTCTTGTTTTTCAAGTTGCCTCAAGGGAACCCCGTTGGCACATAATCCTCAGAACTGCTAACGCAGTGTTTTCATAGATGAGTGGCAGACGTGGGTGTCAGTGTACATGTGGTCTATTGTCATGTGTTTTTAGCCCATATCCCTTTAGTTTTGTATGTGTTAAAAGAGCAGTAACAGTCTAGAAGGGAAGTCAGTGTACCCAAAGCTTAGGGTTGATAGCTACCTTTAGGTATTCGAATCTGGCTGGGAAAATTGAGGCTGGTGTTCCCCGTCTTCAAGCAGCAACAGCTGCAAATGAGACTCTTTTAGTGAAAAATATGTACAGGTATTAAGTATTTCCCCCAGCAATTATTGGAAGGGCGGAAGAGTCAGTAAAATACCACAGTCAGCCTGAGTTTATCTCCAATATTTGTATCTCTTTTCGGTCCAGGGGCCACCAAAGACATGGGTAAGATGTTGGGTGGGGAAGAGGAGAAGGACCCAGATGCAGCAAAGAAGGAGGAGGAGCGGCAGGAGGCACTGAGGCAGCAGGAGGAGGAGAGGAAGGCCAAACATGCCCGCATGGAGGCTGAGAGGGAGAAAGTACGGCAGACCATCAGGGACAAGGTAGGAGACTCTCCTCTGGTTTGACTAATGCTTTACCTTTCTGACTCACACCCTTTTCTACTGCTGAAACTTAACAACCTGTAACCTGGGGCTTCCCATGATGTAACACTTGTAGTATGAAGAACAACTTTATCATCAGACCAACACGTTTCAGCTTGTGGCCTTCATCATGGTCAGCATTGAAAAAAAGATTGTATTTTATCTTAGACACTTGCAATGTATTTATATAGCACTTTGTAAAGTGTTGCCACATTAAATAGGCACACTTTGAGTAAACACCTTTATACAAGTTTGGTGTTAGATAGCCACTGTTTGTTGAAGTCGTCCTTGTTGTGATGTGATGATACATCTGCCCGACCAATCACAATCAACAAGCCCGGCTAGGAAACTCGAGGAGCACCTACTGAGCAATGCTTAAATTTAGTTCCAAGATCTCAGCGCCAAAGCCGGTGGAGAACAGTGGAGACAAAGCTGCACCCGTGACGATGGCTACGGTTATGTTTTGCACCACCTGCAGTGGAAACGGGCTGCATGATTTGCAGTCGCTGCAAACTTGTTGCCAAAAAAACAAATATGCTTCAAGCATCCTGCCAGCCTATACTCCAGCCCAAAGTGTACACCGCGTATCAACAAAGTCGAAGACCTTTGTCAATTTTCCATCTTTATTGTGTCCTTGTTATGCACCAACTAACAATCTTAAAAAAGATGTAAACATGAGTTTAGACTTTAGCTTTCTGATCACAACTACCGTCACAATAACAAAATTCAATTGTGAAGATTTGGACTCTGAATGCTGAATATCATTACTTTAATTTTTCTACTCAAGCTTCTAATTTTCGTCATTTTGCATACATACAGTATTGCATACCTTTACAATATTTACATGGCAAAATTCTTACAGGAATCCGGTGTTTTCCTACGATTTTTATTCTTTTCATGGTGAAAAGCCTTTGAAACTGTATTCAGATTATTATGTGACACTGCAACTCTATTGAACTTGTTGCTTTTCCTAAAAAAGGTACATCTCTATAGCTCTTTCAAAATTTCATTCGACCGGCAACTGCTGACCTTAAACTTAATAGTTTTCTTCTGTCTACTCATTCACCCTAATTTCCTTTCCCTGTGTATTGCCTCTTGTCCTCTCTCTGTTCAGTATGGGTTGAAGAAGAAGGAGGAGAAGGAGGCGGAGGAGAAAGCGGCCATGGAGCAGGCCTGTGAGGGCTCACTGACACGCCCGAAGAAGGCAATCCCACGGGGCTGTGGAGACGACGACGAAGAGGACGAGGAGAGCATCCTCGACACCGTCCTCAAGTTTCTGCCCGGACCCCTGCAGGACATGTTTAAGAAGTAAAAACAATAACACAAATCAAAAGAACCCTAAGTTCAGGGTCCAGCCTGGCCTGGTCTAGGCTGCAGGGCAAAGGGAGGCGGGGGTCTTTGTGTCGGGGACTTCAGGTGGAAAGGGTTGAGAGAACTTTAAGTGTTGCAGGTTTAGGGAAAATAAGGACTGGGAAATCGGTGTGGGTATTTGTGAGCAGCCAGGGTTTGAGTGTAGGTTTGGGGCATGTAGATGTCGTTGGGAACTAAACAGATTTGGGAGGGGGTTCTTGCCAAGCTGTTAGAGGCTACACACTGCCTTTCTACAAATCTTTTACTTTGTTCTTTTCTACTCCTTGACGATTGCGTTATTCTTCCGTCTTTTATTTGCCAGAATTGCTGTACAACCTTTCAACTGCCACTTAGCACATTTTTTACAATTCGTATGGTTTTTTTTGTCCTTTTCTTGTTGTTTTTTTTACACGGATTAAGATCAGACATTTTGATTGATTGGTCCATCATCTGTTGCCAGGCAATGGTGACCAATGGAGAACAGTATTCCATTAAAGAAGGGCAGTGGCCCCTTCTGTGGTCTTTCACATGGCATGTTTTCCAGTAGATGGAGCATGTTTTATTTCAATGGGTGTTTTCTACTTTTATGAACCTGCTGTAGGTCTTTCTAATGAAAAAAAATAAAAAATCTGCATTTGAGTTTTTAGGACATGTGCCTTCATATCATCTCCTCCAGCAGAGGAATTGTAAATGAGGGTTTTCATTTTGAGTCAAACAGTTGTTGGTAGCATGTAGGCATGCGTTCAAGCATACAACATCAGACATTTTTTAAATAATGTATTCGATATAAAGTTGGCTTGTTGGTATATTTTTGGGTTCCCAGAAACCACTGTTCAAACTAGATACTTCTGGAAATCCCAGACCATGTTGTGAAGGCCTGACAGTCCACAAAACAATTTGAAAAATAATTCACTGTTATCTGGCCACGAGTTTCCAAAGAACTGTTTCCTGAAGAAAAAGTTTTATTTCCCTCCTACGGCCACCTCTAGTTTTACAAAAGCTAGACTTTCTAAGCTTGTCAGCTAGTTGAACTGCCATCGTGCTAGAAAAGTAAAACTTGAGATCTTGAACATGTCAAGAACTCATGTCAATATATGAATTTTGGAATAGATTTTATATGGCTCAAGAAATTACAGATTTACACAAAGCTCAAACCAAGTCATCATGATCCGACGTAGTGTGGTCCCAATAGACAATCAAGGCATTAACCACTTGGAAACAGTGGGGGTAGCCGGTACTGTAAATGTTGTCATTTCCTGTCACACCATCTATGATTGGTTCAAAGTGGGTTCTACATCAAGCACTTGATTAACAGATTGCTATTAAGTGTCTCTTAATTGAATTATTTTTTTCTTCTTCACACATAAATGCAAATGCCAGGCAATGTCAGGGGTATTTTTACTTACTTACTTTAATAATAACTTTTTGTGAATGTGCTGCCAACTTATTTTAATGCAACCGAAATTGTGATTTAATTCCCATTCCAGCCGAGCTAACCTTTCCCCTAATCTTTTAATGCACATGTTTACCTTCATCAAAGTTCATCGACAACGAGACCAAAGAAATACTGGTGAGGCCGTACTATTTCTGAAACCAAGACGTGCGCGCTGAACCCGGTTGTTATCGTACGTGCGAGGCCTGCAGCACCAACGCAGCGGCCTATTCGGCGTGTGCGTGCATCCCAAAGACCACCGCTAAACTAAAATGATATTCTCCTATTTCCTCAAAAGTATCCCATGGCTAAATAAAACTAGATAATTTAACTGTAGACTGAGAAAACTGGTTTGTGAGTCGTCGCATCTCATGGTCTGAAGAACTCACATAGGGCTGATTATATTCTGCATCCTGCATCTCTTAATCCAACGAAATATCATAGTGATTTGTCATATAGCATTTAAGTAGATGTACTGTAAATGGAAACGATCTCTATTTAGTGAAACTACCTTAATATATGGGCATTTATTGATAAAACAAAGCATGATGCTTACTCCTAAATTATCTGGTGGCTTTTCATTGGTTAGTTGTGCGACAATGTATGATTAATACGTTGTTCCATGAGGTTGTAACTTTAAATAACTTTAGTGATTATAAGACTAATGATGAAGTTGTCATAAGCACTATAAAATCATTTTCCTTCTTTTCATTTTCTAGCTCAGATAGGACGTTTCACTAGACGAAGCCATATTGTTTAGATTGCAATAATTACTTAAAATGATACAAAAAAAAAAGAATATTTCCACATTGAACGTTAAGTGTCTCATGTTTGTTTTCTGTAAAACAAGATATTTGCATATGTTTGTAAATCCTCACCATTCTTGTATCGTTAAACATGTATACTAATGTATACGCAAAGAAAATGTATGTAGAAAAGAGAAGCCATTGTAATAACTGTCTGAGTGTACTTCATGTTTACTGTAAGTGTGCGTTTATATGTATGTGTCTTTCTACGTGTCTGTGATGTGGGACCATGTTGTTGATTCATATAGTCCTAGTTTATACTAAATAACTGTGTCTTTGAACTATTTTGTGCACAGGGAGAAGCTAGGGCAGCTTCTCAGTGTGCCATATCTAAAAAAAAAAGAAGATACTTCACACATTCCGTTCAAATGTTGAGTATGAATACGTTTGGTAGAGAAGAGAACACACCAAATGTTCAAAGGCAAAAAAAAAAAAAGACAATGTCCTGTTTCTGTAGGAGTCTCCAGGCAACAGAATCCGTGCATTGGATCCAGGAAGATCAGCTGTGCGATGGGCTTGTTGAGTGTTCGGTGTTCTTTGTTGTCTGAGGTTTGGTGGAGCTTAAGACCGTGATCACACATGGAGCTTTGTTATTTAGAAAAAAAAAGAAACTCTAGCTATGTCCCAGTTCTATACTATAAGTTTGAAGTAGTAGTAGTAGTAGTAGCAGTCGTGGTAGCTAGTAGTGCCCTTCACCCAAGAAATGTGACAAAACTAAGTATACTCAAAGATGTCTGGTTGCAGACTTACGTTCTCTTGCTTTGTGAGGTGTCGAAGGTGGGAAATCTTTAGAAAAGCACGCTGCCTGCTTTCTTGTTACGTTTTCAAATTTAAAACTTGCATTGGTGTTCAAAGGTCACAGTTTGGATGATGTCTGATACAAAACATGCAGGTGATTTCTTGTCAAATCACGTGGTATGCAGATAAACACGTATAGGATGCTTTATAGTATTAGTATATAGTGCGAAATTGGGACACTGGTTGGTTGCTGGTTACAGTTTAACATGAAATGCAAGCTGGTTACTCAGTCATCGTAGTATTATCGGACAGCATGTTTCCCCGACCGCCAACGCAAGTTCATACAAATCTCATAAAAACCACCAATGTCGTGTGAAAAGTGGCGGCTGTATTTTTCATACCACCACTAAACATTTACAAAGGGGTTTGAACCAATCGGTTGATCAACAGCAGTTGCAGTCCTCCATCACTCTCCAACACTGGATCCATTGGGTCACAATACTGACAACTCTGCTGTACACTGCTGTCACGTCACATCAGACGTCCTGGTGTGTCTTGGCAAACACTGACACAAACTCATTTGCCAGACAAAAGTGATTTGAACTAGTCGATTCTCCAAGCGATCAGCAAGCTAACTTGCGCCAGCAGGGCTAAAAATCCTCCCTTGTGATTACAGTCTCAAGACATCAACTCTGAGATTAATTGAAGGTTTGAAGGCTTTTAAAAAGATGATGGGGAACGTGGAATTAAAAACAAGAAAAGAATTGATACTCTTAACAAAATTCTTTTTTTTAAATAACCTAGGTGTTGTACTAAAAACTCCATTTTGATTTCAATGTAAAACACATCATGCAAATGTTCACATCTCTATATAAGAGACCAACCTGCAGCGAGATTTGTTTTAATGCAGTCGCTGTTGGAATAATACATGTGCGTCAGCCACATAGATTAAAATGGTTGCATTGCAGAAATTAAGATGTTTTTTAGTGCGGTGGTGTAGAATCACCTTTCTTTGTTTTATTTATTACATAAACACAGTGGTTCCCAAAATTGCTCCTGCGCCCAAGGCCCGGCCCGTTTCGCCTACAGCACATGGATTCAAGCCTTGTATCTCCCAGGACATAAATCCTGGACTTGGCTTAATTCATGGGCTCTCCATGGAAACCACAGCCATACATCCTCTGTATGTAAATAGTCTCTCAGCTGGACTCGTCTCGAGGCATCACAGCATGTGAACTGCCTTTGAAAAGGGCTATTACCATTTCATCTGTGTATGAGGTTAGGGGTAACTCATCTGTCCGCATTTGTGCTTGTCCTGGCGTGAAGTGTTGTTGTTTTAATTCATTCTGGTTGCATGAGATACTTCAGTGTGGAAAGCTGTGCTTGTGGAGCCGCTGTGGCTTTTCAGTTCAGATAAACCCTTCGTTTGATAGGCAATAGTGTAAAAGCAAGGTTGTTTCTCTAAGTAGGGGGTTATAAACAATAAGGATTATTTTACATGGAACATATAAGCTGTTTATTTTCCCAACACAAGAAGTAGATGTGGCTGAATGAGAGGGATGAAAACTCCAAGTGTAGATTTTGACATGAAAGGCTTCAAAGACATTACACTACATCAAATCCAGGCTGGTGTTTCTCTAAAACGCCTGAGCACAAAGGCTACCATTGATAGGGTGGTTTTAGGGGAGACTCAAGATAAAGCGACTGCAACACAAAAGCTGGATTATCAAAGCATCTTCTGTTGTCAGGAGCCCAGAAACATTCAGAGAACTGAGAAACAGGTTTGGCTTGGAACTGCCATTCAAAACCACAGTTCATCCTCCCCTTTAAAAAGCAGATTGTCTCCATTAGGTTTGGTGATATCTCTTGACTATTACAATATATCAACACAAAAGAATTGATACTGGCAGTGTGCAAACGATATGCCATAGATGTTTTCTTATTAAATACAACTTTATGAAATGCAATGAGTGATTGAAATGGAGCGAACATTTTAGAATAAGAACTCTCCTTTACACTTTATCGTTCATCCATCTCCGAAGAAGGCTGGACTTCATTTTTCACCGTAATGATGTCATAACGTGTCTTTTTTGTAACATTTTTACGTACACTTATATTATTGTAACTGCCCTGCTGATTCCTGCCAGTAAATCAAGAAAGTGAAAGTTAACGTGTCTTGCTCTGTGAATGTTTTTATGTTAAGGAGCTCATCCCATCGCCACGTTTACGTTCCCTCCAGTGGAAGGTCGCGATTTTGGTGAGCTCTCTTTAGTGAGGACAACTGTTACTGTGAAGAGAAACTCTCTGTATACATTCCAGTCTTTTTTGGCATTTGCACTAGAATACGTTGAAATGTTACACAAATAAACAATGGTTATGACACCACTACCTACCTGTATTTTCTTTTTACGTCTGCCAGCCCTCGAAACGATAAAGTAGAAAGGTATGAGAGGTGAAAAATGTTGCCACCACCGTAGTGACCGGGGGTTCAATACCTGGCAGCAATCCCTTTAAGTTTTGTCATTTGTGTCAACCAACACAGTTGGCGATGCATGAGATCTCTTTACTGTCCAGTGAAGCAGCCGGAGACCCCGGGTGGAGGGGGGCTGGAATTGGACTGGACTATGGTAAACAGTGGAAACTGGTGACAACAAAATTTGGAAGGAAATGGGGAAACAATAAAAAACATAGAAAAAAGGGATACACAACTGAAAAAGGGATTGACTCAAGAGGGTCTTTCATTTTAATTCAGGGTAAAAATTATTTCAGGGTGCAGAGGTTAAGAATGTAAAATATATGAGTTCTTATGCTATTTTTTCCTTAATTGCATGTCATATACTCTATGTGGAGCCCAATCACTGTAAAACTGTTTCATGGATCGAATTGAATCATTCTTTTTGGAAATTAAATGCATAACACTAATAAAAAAAAGAGGTTTAATAAAAAGCTACCTGTGTGTTTATTCTCTGTTTTGCTTACCTTTACTTCAGTGGTATTTTCTCCACAAACCACATTGGTTTCATTCAGTGCTGAGAGTGTTTGTAAGTATGTGTGTACTTTTGCATGAACAATAGTTTGTATGTATGTATGTATGTATGTATGTATGTTTGTATGTTCTTATATATGTATGTATGTATGTATGTATGTATGTACTTTTGCATGAACATATTTATGGAGGTATATATGTATGTGTATATTTGCATATGTATGTATGTATGTTCGTATGAATGTATGTATGTATGTATGTATGTATGTATGTATGTATGTATGTATCTATGTATGTAAGTATGTGTGTACTTTTGCATGAACAATTGTTTGTAAGTATTTGTTTACTTTTGCATGAACAATTGTTTGTATGTATGTATGTATTTATGTATGTATTTATGCATGTATGTATGTATGTACATATGTATGTATTCAATTCAATTCAATTTTATTTATATAGCCCAGTATCACAAATCACATTTGCCTCAAAGGGCTTCACAATCTGTAACATACGACACCCTCTGTCCTTAGACCCTCGATTCGATTAAGGAAAAACTACCCAAAAAAAACCCTTTTAACAGGGGAAAAAAAATGATAGAAACCTCAGGAAGAGCAACAGAGGAGGGATCCCTCTCCCAGGACGGACAGACATGCAATAGATGTCGTAAGTACAGAATAGATTTATAGCATCAAAACTATAACATATACAGCCATGATGGCAAAATTGTTGTATATATATATATATGTTATTATGTTAGAAATGTCTAGGTGGTAAAACATAAGGGAAGATGATGGGTCCAGATGGCAAACCGAGCAGCTCCAGGTGGAGCCCAACGAGCAGGACCCTAGCCACTCGTCCCCTGCACCATAGACACAGCAACACTGCCCCAGCAGGGGCATGTGTACGTATGTCTATTTATGCATGTATGTATGTATGTACATATGTATGTATGTGTGTATGTACTTTTGCATGAACATATTTATGTATGTATATATGTTTGTGTATAAATGCATATGTATGTATGAATGTATGAATTTATGTATGTATGTATGAATGTATGTATGTATGTATGTATGTATGTATGTATATACATATGTATGTATGTACTTATGAACTTCTGCATGTACATATGTATTTATGAATGTACTTCTGCATGCATGTATGTATGTATGTAGGTATGTATGCATGCATGCATGCATGTATGTATATATGTATGTATGTACGTATGTATGTATGTATAAATGTATCTTTATAAGTTTGCATGTATGTATGTATGTATGTATGTACTTTTGCATGAACATATTTATGGAGGTATGTATGTAAATGTATGTATGTATGAATGTATGTATGTATGTATGAATGTATGTATGTATGTAAGTTTGTGTGTACTTTTGCATGAACAATTGTTTGTATGTATGTATGTATGTATGTATGTATGTATGTATATATGTATGTATGTACGTATGAACTTCTGCATGTACATATGTATTTATGTATGTATTTATGCATGTATGTATGTATGTACGTATGTATGTATGTATGTATGTATGCATGTATGTATGTATGTATGTATGTATCTATGTATGTATGTATGTATATACATATGTATGTATGTACGTATGAACTTCTGCATGCACAAAAGTATTTATGAATGTACTTCTGCATGCATGTATGTATGTATGTATGCATGTATACATGTATGCATGTATGTATGTATGTATGTTTGTATGTATGTTTTTATATATGTATGTATGTATGTATGTACGTATGTATAAATGTATCTTTATATGTATATATGTATGTATGTATGTATGTATGTATGTATGTATGTATGTATGTATGTATGTATGTATGTATGTATGTATGTAAGTATACTACACACTGATGTTTTAAAAGCGGGACAAAACAGGGTGCAATATTGAAAAAATAAAACTGCATGCACATTAAATTACATGTATGTAGCTATAAACTAAGCAACTGAGCTACGCTTTGATACAACCTCCCAACTTCTCTCTTATTTATCGAAATGTGCTTTTTACCCTGCCATCAATTATTTTGTGTTACCATCATACACCAAAATAAAAATTCATTTTCCCTTTGTATGTACGTATGACCTTCTGCATGTACATATGTATTTATGTATGTATTTATGCATGTATGTATGTATGTACGTATGTATGTATGTATGTATGAATTTATGTATGTATGTATGTATGCATGTATGTATGTATGTACGTATGAACTTCTGCATGCACAAAAGTATTTATGAATGTACTTCTGCATGCATGTATGTATGTATGTATGTATGCATGTATGCATGTATGCATGTATGCATGTATGTATGTATGTATGTATGTTTGTATGTATGTATGTATGTATGTATGTATGTATAAATGTATCTTTATATGTATGTATGTATGTATGTATGTAAGTATACTACACACTGATGTTTTAAAAGCGGGACAAAACAGGGTATGTATGTATGTATGTATGTATGTATGTAAGTATGTGTGTACTTTTGCATGAACAATTGTTTGTAAGTATGTGTGTACTTTTGCATGAAGAATAGTTTGTATGTATGTATGTATGTATGTATGTATGTAAGTACGTATGAACTTCTGCATGTACATATGTATTTATGTATGTATTTATGCATGTATGTATGTATGTACGTATGAATTTATGTATGAATGTATGTATGTATGTAAGTATGTATGTATGTATGTATATACTTTTGCATGAACATATTGATGTATGTATGTATGTATGTAAATGTATGTATGTATGTATGTATGTATGTATTTATGCATATACTTATGTATGTATGTACGTATGAACTTCTGCATGTACATATGTATTTATGAATGTACTTCTGCATGCAGGTATGTATGTATGTAGGTATGCATGCATGCATGCATGTATGTATGTATGTATGTATGTATGTATGTACTTTTGCATGAACATATTTATGTATGTATATATGTGTGTATAAATGCATATGTATGTATGTATGTATGTATGAATTTATGTATGAATGTATGTATTTATGTAAGTATGTATGTATGTATATACTTTTGCATGAACATATTGACGTATGTATGTATGTAAATGTATGTATGTATGTATGTATGTATGTATGCATGTATGTATAAATGTATCTTTAAAAGTATGTATGTATGTATGCATGTATGCATGTGCGCATGTATGCATGTATGCATGTATGTATGTATAAATGTATCTTTATATGTATGTATGTATGTATGTATGTATGTATGTATGTATGTATGTATGTATGCATGTATGCATGTATAAATGTATCTTTTTAAGTTTGCATGTATGTATGTATGT
>CM022490.1:28003325-28010825 GCA_011952105.1 Coreoperca whiteheadi | reverse complement strand
ATATTCAGACAAATATACAGTATATACACACGTACCTATATATACATACCTACATACAAATTATATATATATATATATATTCTGTATCTTGCTTCGACGCGTGGGGGATTGAACTGTCGACCTTAAGATTGGTAGGCGACCACTCTGCCACCAAGCCACAGCCGCCACATGTGTATATATAGATATATATATACACACATACACACACACACACACACATACATACATACACATATGCAGTGTTGCCACAGTTACTTTGAAAAAGTAATGATTACTGATTACTCCTTTAAAAAGTAACTTAGTTACTTTACAGATTACTTGATTTTAAAAGTAACTAAGTTAGATTACAAGTTACTTTAGTTACATTCAGCCTCTGCCGACAACGCCCTCGCCGCCTCAGCATAACAATGACGGCTGGTTTTGCCAACACTCACTTTATTGGAGGTGCATTTTTAATGCATTGGTAATGTCAACAATGTATTGCCAAACATTTTAAGTTGAACTTTAAAACTATTTCCTGAAAAAATATGTTTTTAGAAAAAATAAAATAATGCCAGTCTTTCTTCAATTCACTTAACATAAATACTTGTTTTTACCGAAGTCCAGCTGTTGTTTGGGTGGTGGGGGGGCCTCCTGCTCTCCTTCGCACCCCCTGGTGGGACTCGCTCTGTCAGTGTGAGCGTGCAGCGCTGCGACTCCTAATGTTGCTTTAACTTTGACGTAGCGTTTTTGTAGATAGATAACACTTTGTCTCCACCAGCACAGAGTATACAACGAACCTTAATATTGCCATCTTCAGCTGACACAAACTCAAAATAGCGTCTGTATTTCCAGCTGGAAAACGCGAATCTCTCTCCTCCCTCCATTGTTGTTTCCGTTTGTGTCGCTGCTGATATGTGTTATTACACATGACGTCAACTGTCCTCACGCTGAACACGTGACATGTCGCATGCATGACATGTCAAAAATAGCAAAAATATATTTTTATTAAGGAAAATGAAAGAAATATTAACGCAAAGTGACTTGGATAAGTAACTTTAATCTGATTCCTGGTTTTGAAATAGTAACGCGTTAGATTACTCGTTACTGAAAAAAGTGGTTAAAAGTTAATAAGTAATGCGTTACCGGCATCACTGCACATATGCATCTACATACATATATATTCATACAAATATACAGTATATACACATATATACATACATATATACATACAAATACACATACATAACTATATATACTTACCTACATATATACATATACATACATATCAGAATCAGAAATACTTTGTTGAGCCCCGAGGGGAAAGTCTTTGTAACAGCAGCTCACTATCACATCAGTGCACACAAGAATGGAAGTAATAGTATACATATACATACATACATAAATGCATACATATGTAAACATATACATACATACATAACTATATACACACACATATTAAATATATATATACACGTGTGTGTATGTATATTTCTGTGTATGTAGGTGTATGTGTACATTGATACATACACATATATGATTTAAAATCCTTTATTTTTGAAAATATACAACCTTGTTGAACACCACAGTTGTGATCTACAAGGCTTACAATCATCAGCTCCCTCACATATTGCATCAATATTTTGAGCTCAGAGAGAGTTGGTACAATCTCAGAGGATTAGAATTTTTAAAAAAAAATAAGAGGAGAACAAATTAAAAAAGTAGATGTATTACCATAAGACGGGTAAATTGCGGAATAGTCTATATGACATATTAAGAGGGTGTTATTCAGTAAAAATGTTTATAAGAACGTCCACATTTAAAGTTTTTGGAAAGTACATAGGATTGGTAAATAATAAATGATAATAACTTAATTAATTTAAAGAATGATAATCAATTAAATAATGAATTAATGATATAAAGATGTTTTCTTCTGTTTTGTGAATTGTTGTGGTTGTCTTGTGTTTTTTTAAATTTAAATTTTTAATTTTCTGTTTGTTGTATAATATAGTATTTTGTTTTAAATGTTAAAAGGTGTAGGCAAAAACGAGCCTTGTCTTCAGCCTACACCTTTTTCGGTCAATATAAGTTTGTCTTAAACAAAAAAAGAATATTGTATTCTTTTTTCTTTAAATGAAAATATTATATTCCTTTTTTTCTTTTTTGTTAGTTTTTTTGACAAAAAAAAAAAAAATATATATATATATAGATACATACATACATGCATATATACACATACATACACACATGCATTTATTTATATATAATCTGTTCATTAGTTTCATATATCTTGAGTAAAAGTTGCAATTAGACCTAATGGCGGTGCTGGAGGAAATGCCATGTAGTCTCCAACATTGAAAAGGTTCATCCTGTGAGGTGAAATATATTCGGTAAATGTCATAGTATGGCTTTTCTGGGAGCAATGCTGAACTTATTGTGGTGTTAGATAGAGGTCTGAGCTCAGCAAACTCATCAGGGATGATCCTCTGCTGTTTTTTTTGTTCCGTGCACTCATACCCACGTTTCAACTGAAGCCATCAGTCAACACGTGGAGGTTCTAACTTGAGGTTAGAATAAAAAAATAAGGATACTTGATTTTAAACGAGTTGATTTGTACTAAAAACAAGCTCAAATAATGTCACAAATTATCTAAAGCAAATGTAATGCATCAACATAACAGTACATCAGTGCCACCTACTGTATGTAAGGAGCTGTTGCAGCTTGGTCACCCTTTATGCCAGTGGTTAACAAACTTCATGCCCCCACCCCCACCACCACCACCACCACACGTAAACACATTTTTAATTCTAATTCTTAATAATTCTTATCAGTCATTAACAATATTGGGGGAACAACAAATAAAAAAGGAGCAAGTTGAATTGAACTGAAATAAAAGAAATTATTGTGTATTTTAGAAACTAGAGACCCACTGCTGTATGCAGTGTTTGGCCTGGAGCAGCTTTCCATGCAATATACTGCAGTACCAAAATAACTATTATCTAGAGTTTGTCGGAATAATGGGCAATGGGTCAATCCTGAAGGGCAGATTTTCGGCTGAAAGAAACCAAAGTATGCGGGCCAAACACGTTTTGAATTCTGGCTACGGGTATCGCACGGCTTTGTTGTGGGCAAATCACCAAAAGGGGGACTCTCTCGCCTCCAGCTGGTTCAGAATGCAGCGGCTTGGCTTCTCACTGGTTTTAACGGACGACATCCGTTTTTAAGTTGTCTTCCTGTCTAAATACACAATTTTGTCCTGCTTTGTTTGGCATTTCTTCGCCTCATCTGTCAAAGCACTTTGTAAACTCTGTTTTTAAAGGCGCTGTATAAACAAAGGTTATTAAAAAAAAGGGAAGATAGAAAAGAAAAAGAAAGCATTTTTTATAGCGATATATAGTGGCAAACACTTAGAAAACCATGCAACAAACACTTGCGACACATAGCCAGTGTTGTCGGATGTATCTGTACAAGTGAGGACATTCTAGTGGCTGTGTTGGTCCTGGCTTCTGCGTAGCATCTTGGGAGAACAGTCCTCAACATCAACATCAACATATCAAAAAGGACAGCCAACCTCCCAGGTGCTGTGAGAATCCACAGCAGGTCAGTGCTTTGGCTGACCTATAGCCGGAACTAACCTCGAACCCGATCCCAGCCGCTGGTGCGGTTCCAGAGCAGAGCAAGCCTGGAAACACGGGAGTCTCATTTACATTCAAAGCGCTCTCTCTTCTGTTGTGTAGCCCCACGCTCATCAAGAGGGACTCCTGATGAATACAAGTCACTCCTGTATTCACCACGAGTTCAAACAAGAGAAGATTGGCTTTTGTGTCGTGTATTTTGTGTAAAAGAGACAAAATAAAAGGAAAATATACAGATTTGGTAAAGCTCATAGAGTTTTGGTCATGTAACTCCGTCACTAAGATCATCTTTCATCAAGTGTCTTTTTTGTTGATGTAAGTGAAGGTTTAGCAGAGGGCGACGTAAATAAAATTCTCTGTCGTGTTGTATTTCATTTTATATTGCAGTGTCAGTATTTGAATGTATATTATGGAGTTACAGTAAGTATTCTGGAAAATTGATCGAGAAATCGTTACGGTTAAAATAACGAGACAGGAATGCATCGGTTTGGCTAATTCAGCAAATTAACTACCTGACAAACCAAAGTACTCAACAACCTCACATTGTCCATAATGGTCTAACCCAACCAGACTTTAAAGGGACATCTTGGTATAAACGGAACGGCGGAGTCCGTGATGGCTGACAAATTTATGTTGTCTCAACCTCGATGTCATCCAATCGCCCGGCCCTAGTTACCACAGTTTCTCTTCTATAGTTCTCGCTTGTTTGGCGAACTGAATATTCTCGTGATTTTTCAAGGGCCCAGAATTTCGCAGTGTTTGAGTGCTGGACCAGCACTTCAGGCAGTGACTATCTTAGTTCAAATTTTGCCTTGAAACCTCATGTCTAACTCAACCTTCCTCCACAGGTCATTATCCTGCTCAGTAACGGTAAAGCTGGTGACCTCCGGCACAGACTCCTAATTGGTATTTGAATACTTACAAAATCTCCAAATCATAAGAAATGAAAAAAACAAAACATCAAGTTGAAGGCTCACCAAAATGTACGGTGATATTTTGTCCACCGTATACATAAATTGAACCTAATAAGATATACATTAATAAAATGTACATTTGGTAGTTCGTACAGTTTCTGGGAATGGAGGCTGCGTTGACTGACTGGTAACGTTTCTCCAGGAATCTTCTGCTAATACTATATCTACTAATATTTGTCTGCTGCCGTGTATTGCAGAGTTTATCCTGTCACTGGTGAGACAACATGCGCCCGGAAAAATAGCCAATTAAAATCACAATTAATACCAGTAACGTTATTAAACCTGTTAGGTGAGAAAAAAGTGGTATTACAGATATTTTACTTGTTGTTGGGGATTTGTTTTGCAGACTTCTTGGATACTCCAGTGGACAACCAGCAGAGAAACAGACCTGTGAGCAGGCAATGAACGGCTGCAGCATGACACTGCCATCTAGTGGACATTACGTGCTACCACAGGAAGGATAAAGTGCACAAACAAACAGTGCGTTCAGTCGGCTGTAGTTCTGACAGTGCCCTCGGAGCTTCAGACTCTTATCAGCAGTCTGCAGGCAGCGGGCCAATGTCAGGCTGCGCCTCTACTGAATCATCCCACCAAGAAAAAGAAACTCCTTCCTGTAACACGTTGATCAAGCGTTTATCTGGTCACAACTCACTTATCTTTATGCAGCGGCGGACACATGACGCGCTGTCACAGGAGTCGCACCGTATTCTGAGAAGAAGCACATTCAGAGAAGAAGCAGGAACCACTGGCGTGTTTTTAAAAGCTTTATTTACAATAAAGACACTTCTGGCTCGCCACCATTTGGAATGGCAGTTCACATATTTACAAGTATTTACATGATAAGAAAGATACTTAAAATATAACTATTAGGCAGGCAAAGACACTTCTTTAAAAAAAAGAAAAAAAAAGAAAAAAAAAAAAAGAGTTCTCACTCCAAAATGAGAAATATCCACTTCATAAAGAAAATGTTGGGTTTGAAGACGTAGCTAATTATTATTATTATTATAATAATAGACGTAAACCAACATTTTCCGGTGCAGGAAAGTCTTAACATTGCTTAAATGGTAATGTGTAACGATTAGAATTTATTATGTTTCTCTTTAATGGAAGATGTACAATGAAACGTCTTTCGGGCATCTTTAGCTGTAGATGCTAATGATTCTTCATTTGTGCTGCAGCGCTTCCTACGGATCCTAATCCGTGCATTTTACACAGCATTATGGGGAAGAGTCATGTGAAGTTAAAACTCACTTTTCTTAATATAAGAAACGCACAAATGTACAAGCGGACGGTTAGCATGACATGCGCAATGGAACAATTCACGTTATGCATGAATGTGCTATCTCAATACAACATAAGACCAGTTTAAGTGCAAAATCACCTAGTTTTGAATTTTGAATTCTAAATTAAAAAAAAAAAAAAAATATATATATATATATATATATATATATTTTAAACATCCTAAAACTGAAATTAAAGTGTCGAGGCACTAATTGCGTGTAATGTGAAATCATTTCAATTGGATCGCTCCGCTGACGTGCAAACAAGCAGCCCAAAAGGACGACAACTGAAGGGGAATAAAGACCGAAAACGGCAAACAGCCAAACCAGCGCTGGAAGCCGACTGAGACTGAAAGCAATGGAAAGGGTACATTTGGACTCCGTTATGTTGAACATGTCACATGCTTTTTATAAAAAAATTCAATTAAAAATAAAACAAAAAGCATTCAGCTCTATTTTCGTTTTGCTCGGATGAAAGTGCACGGCTCCCTCGCTGCTGATAACGGACTCTGCAAAGTCCACATGATGACCAAAAGCATTGATTTGGTGATTTGCAGGTCACGAGACGTCTCCGTTAAAACAAAAGCTAAGTTTGGTTAAAGGGATAAATATAGTTGTACTGAAGCATTTAAATGTCTATATATAAAAAGGGGTGGAGGAGGGTCCATATCCAAATCTAGTTACTGATAGGATGTCCCAATAATTGTTATTTATAACCAAACTATGAAACCTCCACCTTTGTGGTTTGAACCAAACATAAACGTCCAGAGAGCTTTCGACCTGAAAATCAGTGACAACTCTTTGATACTGTGTAACACCACAATGTTAGCGTGCACTTCTCTGTCTCAGGGTCACGCAGAACTTTACCTTGACAAAACCCGCGGAAGGGATCATTATAATTCTGTTACAGGGCAGCTCGATCCCAAACGTACAACCCAACCCGATTTCCCCAAAAACCACTGTGGAAAAATGTGCATCAGAAATACTCGACTCATCCATTAAATAATGAGAACGTGGAAGCCCAAAGTCATCCAAGTGTCTTCTGTTAGCTTTGTTACGCTAATATTTTAGCATTTGCTAGGTCAGGAGTCCATCATGCTTACGCTGCCGACAGCGCCATCAACATTACGTTATAGATTACCTTATGGACCTCATTCAGTCGTTTTGAATAAATCACAAAACAACCAGAGATACTAGAGGGGCTGGTACAGTTTCTATCCAGGATGTCATTTACAGCACAATCACACACAATGAAATTAATATTAAAATATTCTGTTTCCTCATGTCTGATTTAATGCTAGTTAGGTAACGTTCGCATTAAAAGGGACTGCAGGACGTCCCTGGTTTGAGTCCAGCCTAGGACTCAAATCCCCCCCTCTTTATTTAGACGTATCTTGTGTTGTTGCTGGGGTCAATTATCTGGAGTTTTAGCCTTAAACTCCCAAATAAAAAAGTACACACTTCCCCTCTCACCTGTAGCGCTGTTTATCCATCTCGATCGTTTCGGTGTGGGTTGCCGAACTTTTGGAGATATCGGCCGTAGAGACGGCTGCTTTTTTTTTTTTTTTTTTTTTTTTTTTGTTAATAAAAATTGGGGTGGGGGGCCCGTGTCTCTTTTACACACTCAGGTGT
>CM022490.1:27943201-27993149 GCA_011952105.1 Coreoperca whiteheadi | reverse complement strand
AGGAGGGCCCGGTTTTGTTAAGAATCCATGTTGAAAAAATGTTTTTGTTTTTTTTTTTTTTTTTTTTTTAATTGGTTGAGTGGGGAGTGGCTTAGGGGGAAAGGGGGGGGGGGGGGGGGGGCATCTTCTAATCGTTCACACAGCGTTCACAACACCGGTGCACGGAGACGGACAGCTTCCAGAAGTCTTGGATGCGTACCGTTTCCTTCCTGTAGATGGTGAGGACGCAGTGCAGAGTGTTCTTGTAGCCTTTCCCCGCCTGGAGCCGCGTCTGGACAAGATACAGAAGATGCTTTTAATAAAAGCTACCAAATGGAGCCATAAAAGCTACCAAATGGAGCCATAAACTGCCACGTACAACATTCAAACACTTCCAGTGTGCACTTCTCTTCTTTTCTGCATCAGAAAACAAAACCAAATGTGAAGAGTTTGTAGCTGCGAGTCCAGCCTTGATTTGCTCTTGTGTAACAACAAGTAAACCCAGATAACCCAATAAAAGTACATAATTATAAACCTCACAAGTCTGGATCAACTGCAGGTTTTTATTCTTTTATATAACAACTATAATCACGACGAGGCAGTTGTAAAGTTTATGATGCTGGTTGACATAAAAAAGCATCACCACAGACAGCAGATTTAAAAACTGCATACCGCCAAATAGCTGGCGGCGGCGGGCTTAATCTGCTTTGTGTGCGAACGTAACGGACGCTCATCTGTGTGTAAAAGTCCCGCGCGCCAGCTTTAAAACCTCTCCATTACTGAGCCCATTTTTTCCTAACTCTTGTCCGAAATTACTTACCCAAATAAATGGAGTATATCTTAACAACAACAACAAAGGCTATATGCACAATCTTGGTCTCAAAAGAAAGTTAAGACATTTCAAAGTGTGATTTGCATATTTTCACATTTTTGAGCATAACGAGTATAACTGCCTAGGTTGTAATTGTGTTTCGTTCCGGCTGTGGATGCTCGGTACAGGCTTTTAGCGGAGTTTCTCCCCTTTGTGTTGATGTGTCGCATGTTAGCATTGGTGCTTCCTAGCCTGTGTACTGCTCATTTTTACTGTCCAGGACTATCGCCGTATTGGCGAGGTGAAATACCTTCACTGTGTCCAGCGGGTGGCCCACGACCACACTGGAAGCTCCTGCAGCCAAAACACAAAGAAAAACAGACAACGTTAAACGTTAAATTAACGCACAAGATACCGGAGGAAGAAAAGAGGAGATAAAGGTCGCTGTTAAGAGGAAAAGAACGGTTCTGCTGTCAAGTCAAACTCGGCTACAAATGTCGATCAAGGAGGGTGAACTTCTCATTTACTTGATTTATTTCGGACACTTTTTATTCCTTCTATCGATAACAACAACAACAACAACATGCTGTAACTGAATGTCCTTTACCCTGAGACTGTAGCTCAGATTGGAGGGGGGGGCGGGGGGACAATATCTTTTCTAGTAGAAACCCAGTTAACAGCCAGTGCTACCCGGACCCAGGGTTCGCTGTGTGTCAACTAGAGTCCAGTGATTTGACAGACAATGAGTAGGGTTGGGCATCGAGAACCGGTTCTAACTTGGAACCGTTTAAAAATAACGATGCCAATGGAATTCTTTAGAAAATTGGTTTTCGACTCCGATCATCGGATCCAAACGCGCAAGTTTTGGTTTCCATAGTAACCACCGGATTTCCGGAAGTGCTTGCCGTGCCCGCGCCCGCTTGCTCTGTTGCACCCACGGAGCACGGTAAGCGGCGCTCAAAAGTGCGGCTTTATTTTACTTTTAAAAAGCCTGGGTTGGCACAGTGCACCACGCGTAACAAACGTATTTCTTGCACAGGAGGATGCACTACAAATATGACCAAACACCTGCGCCTGCATGGTGTACAAATGAAGGAGTGTAACGTATCTGAGGCGCTGCGCAGGTCCACTGCCTCGGCCTCCTCGGGCAGCCCTGCGCTAACCAACGTTATTAACGTTACCTCGTCACAATCAGGTAAGTGATTGTAGTGTAATGACAAAGCCCTTGACCAAATTGCTAATTGTGGTGAACAACAACGTTACTGAAATAATTATTTTTCCCTCGGAGATGAATGTAGCGCTACGCAAATTGCCCCCTCAAAGAATCGGAATCGAAAAGAACCGAAATCGAAAGCAAGAATCGGAATCGAATCAATCAAATCAAAACGATGCCCAACCCTAACCATGAATGTATGTTTCTGCAGCACGCCACTTCAACACACACACACACACACACTTTCTGCTGACATTAAGCTTTGATGGCGCACATATCAAAACCTCCTACTTTAACTAATTTACTCAACAGCAAAACAAGAAAAGGCAACATTTCAAATGGTCTATAAATGAGGTTTCTGTGGGTTTCTAAAGGCTTCCTAATATCCAGCAATGCCACAAGACATCAGTAAAGCAGTCCTACAATATTCCCACAGCAACAAAGTAAAGTTTCTGTGGAGCTCAAACTTGGCCTTCATCGTGGCATCCTTTAACCTCTTACAGACTTGCTACATTACCTACCGACATTCCAACTTTGTGATATTTTCTTGAACTTGGAGTAAACGGGGTAACCGACGTGTTAGATAAAACTAGAATGAGACGTGGCCCCTCGGAGGAACTAGGGTCCGGGGGCTCTACAGCAGATTCAATTTTTTTTTTTTTTTTATTAAAAAGAAAAAAAGACACTTTAACTGAACTGCGGCTGTTGTTTTATTCACTGAAAGGCAAGGAGAGAATGCATATAAATGGCCCGTTTGGTTGTTTCCACCCCCACACGAAGGTGCAGAGTTCAGCCCTTTTTATGAACACAGACACACAAGCAGTCGGTTTACAGTCAGAGGTTGTTGCAGCACACTGAGAAAAACTGTCAGTTTTGCACTTGTGTTTATTTTGGAGCAGATTTTCGTTCAGTTACGCGTCGCGGATTCCTCTCTTTGTAAGTGGGGGGGGGCGTCATTTTAGAGGCCCCGATAGCCGCTATCCTGACGGCTTTCAAAGTTCCTCTCGTCCTTTTGTTGTTGCTGAAGTGTTGGTTTGCGTGGACCTTAAATTTCATCTGCAACATGCAACACTCGGAAACCGGAGTCACTGCTTCTCCCCGCTCAGGTTCCATCAATGACTTGTGTTCAAGCTTTTTAGGTTTAAGAAATTCAACTTTTAAAATGATCTGCCGCCGTCCTAGGAGCACCTCGTAAGAATAAACAGCACAGCATCATCGCCGTATCATATAATATATATTAATAATGGGACCTCACGGAAAGGAACGACAGCTTCGTTCAACGTCGTGGCGAAAACACGTTCACGTGATCGAAAGAAAGCTTGAAATAAAAAACAGCACCTGAAGTCTCTGGATGAGTTATTCAACAGAAACGTGCGAGAGCTTGAAACTGAAGGTTTGTCCTCCGTAATGTTAGGTTACTAGAATGAATGGCCGCCTTATTTACGAACGTGTAAAAAAGCTTTTAAAGAAAGTATGTACATGAACCTCGGCTTTCTTCACATTCATCCGGGTTGTAATGTTTCTAACGCAGGAACTCCCCGCCCCCCCCAAGATCTTCAGGAAAGCCAGCCAAACATGAACACATGCCGTTTGGAGGAATCTTTAAAAAAAAAAAAAAAAAAAAAAAAAAGGGGGAGTGAAGCCTTGTTTTCCCTTTTTTCACACAGAAAGTTTCCTGATGGAAAGGAGCGACCGCTTCGTTTGTCTGACCCAGAGAAGCTCGAGGACAAACGGATTTTAAAAACAGGGAAAAAATGAAATAGACCACACCACAACCACGTGGTCCGTAATAGTTCTCCAGCTCTTCATGTTTGTGATGCAGCATTTGGTTTCTGAGAGGTGCTTGGGATGAAGGAGAGTTTAATCTGATAGCGTGCTTGAAGGGGGGGGGGGCATTATGCTTTCTAACAGACCTTTGAGAAAGAGATGACAGGTGAACCTAACCTCGGGGTGCAGGTTAGATTGGGGGGGGGGGGGCTACTTCTTGTGTTTATGCAACTATAAAGGACGCAGCAGCAGCGCCCCTGGCGGTGAGCACGCATTGTGTTTTATGGTTCACGGCAAAGGTGGTGGATTTCTCTGCACACCCCCCTCTTATTGTTTACACTGGCCGTGGAAGCATGGGGGCTGCAGTAGCCTTCCTACAAAACGGGTTTAATTGTACAAAAGTAGTTGCTTGTGTCTGTTTTTGAAGCCGTGCATTCCTCAGTTGTGAGAAGCAACGGAGTGGATGCACCAACACACACACACACACACACACACACACACACACACACACACACAGGTTTGCGGCCGTCATTGGCATAATGCATTCCCTAGACCTTAACCCTAAACCTAACCATCACACCTAAATGCCTAACCCTTACCTTTACCCTAACCTAAACCTAATTCTAACCCTAAAAACAAGTCTTAACCCTCAAACAGCCTTTTAAACTTGTGAGGTCCTGCATTTGGACCCCACAAGTATAGCGGGCTCCCCCCGTTTTTGGGCCCCACGAATGTAGTGAAACAAGCGCGCGCCAGACCCACCGAACAGTGGGTAACAGAGAGGCTCTCATTGGGTAAAAGGCTGGAAGCAAGTTTCGCCACTCACCGCCGATCCATCCTGCGAGAAAATCATCCAGCCGAAAGTTCTTTGAGGTCTGCATCTTCAACTGCGAGCTGCTCCGCGCCTCCGCACCGCAGCCGACCGGCTCCCAGCGGCCAGTCTCCGCATGTACTCCCCG
Source organism: Coreoperca whiteheadi (assembly GCA_011952105.1). Classification (NCBI taxonomy): domain Eukaryota; kingdom Metazoa; phylum Chordata; class Actinopteri; order Centrarchiformes; family Sinipercidae; genus Coreoperca; species Coreoperca whiteheadi. Next base: position 27,988,420 of record CM022490.1, on the reverse strand, counting down.
GGGGCAGGGGCCGCGCCGTCGGCGTTCGTCGATAACGCAGCCGGCGGGAGCTGCTTCTGAGAAAAGAGAAAGAGAGATTCTGGCTAAAGGAGCGTGCGCTCTTGATAAGAGAGCTGCACAGCACGGTCTGGCGTGAGCAGCCAATCCCGAGCACAGGTTCGCATGCGGGACGGCGCCCTCGGCCAATCAGGTGTGGGCTCCCCGAAAGCGACACAGCCTATTGAGGCACCGCCATGGAAATGAGCCATGAGGAGGCAAGCTGAGCAGAAACAGAGACTCCTCTCACTGACAGACTGAGCCTGGCTTCACCGCACTGTCACACACACTTTCTGTCTGTGGAAGAGTCACCATCAAGGTGGCAAGTGACCTCTTATGATGCACATGTACTGCGTCTGTATCAAGGTTATCATACTTACAGCCATTTTACAATAAAAAAAAAACCCATTTAAATTTGAAAACTTTTTTTTTTTTACACCAAACAACTTAAATAACATGAGATCACTGCTGTTATGAATTGAATGACTTCTCTGGCTTGTCTGTAATATTCCCTTTTTTTGTGGTTGTGAAGTTCTGCAGAGCTGACAAAACCGCCTCACCCCCACGTCCATTTAGTGCAGCTGTTCTGGAGCTTTTGGCCGTTTGTCACCTAAATGTCGCCGTTCAAATGTCAAATTGGTTTGGCCCTTTGAGGGCTTCTTGTCCACGTTTACCAGCTCTCCTGGAGCTTCCCGTCATAACACATGCTCTTCATCATGTAAAAAAAAAAAAGACAAAAGGACATTTGAACGTCTACAATTACATGCTAACTGGGAAAGCTCCGTCTGCTGATGAAGATCGTGTGATATGACCGAAAGCCCCAGAACGGCCACTAAGTGGAGCTTAAGGTGAGAGTTGTTTCGCTGTTCCCAACACTGACAATGACCTTTGAAGCTCTGTTATTCTCTTTTCTTAAAAAGTCTGGATAGTTTTATCTCTTCGCCCCAACGATGAACCGTCTACAACTCATAGACATTTGCAACCCGTGACAAAGGATTACCAGGAGCTCTGCCTCTCAAGAAAGTTTTAGATGTATTGTTTCTAGACCGCGTGACTTCATAACAGTTGTCGCAAACGACGGCCACTGCATTAAAGAGGGCAACAAGAGGGACAAAACTAAAAGAAAAGAAAAATGAAATGGTTTTCCACTCAAGCCTCTCTGTGGCAGGAGATGTTTTTAAATGTTTATTTAAAGTGAGGTAAGGCTTTATTATTACCCCCCTGCGGGGACATTTTATCCTCTGCCTTTTGACGCCACCTAACTGTTGAGGAGAAACAGCCCCAGCTCCACTTCTGAGGTCAGTGCTTTGGTCAAGGGCGGCAGCAGGAAGATTCTTGCCAGCTCACATAATATTTAACATGTAATGCCTAAACCAGAATACCTGGAGGCAACGCACACAAACACCAGGGGAGCAAGCAAACAGAAAGAACCCAGTGAGCCATGCGTCAAACTCAGGACGTTCTCACCGTGAGGTTGACAGTCTGGGCTACTGAAAGGCGAGTTGCCGAACTGAGCTCCTCTGTGCACAAATTAAAGTGCAATAAAAGAATCCTGAGCATCTTAATCTCCAAAGTGACCGGTGACTAAAGCGGTACAATACGCTTTCAAAGGGATCCTTTCGTACCACATTTCACCATTTTGAATGGCCAATTCTTCCTGTTGAGGTTTACTGAAGGAGTTCCAGTATTTACAAAATGTCCATTTGTCAATGGACTCTTGAGCATGCCGCTCTCCCTCTTTGTTTAAAGTGTTCTTTTGTATATATTTAGTGTCTTAGTGTTTTTCACGAACGTTTGCCATAATGTCAAATATGGTGTTTCTAGTCCATCACACCCCGAGTGGTTTATACTTTCACTGTTAAGAGGATACGCTGTAGACAGAGACCGAACGTCTTTGAGGTCTGATTGCTTTTTGGAACAAATTTGACAACATATGAAAATAGTAGTGAAGAAGTAAAATGTCTCTTAAAATGGAAAACAAAAACAAGGAATAAACCTCCTTAAGGACATCATTTAATGAAGTATCAGCTAACTGCTACATCATATTACGTACAACATGTGAAATTAGTTCGGAAAGCTATAAATGTTGTTACTTTATTGAATGGAAGTTGGCCTCTTGAACACCACTGGGGGACGTAAGTCATTGCAAACTCGTGCTGAGCAGCCAAACATGTCACAGACCACAAAACTTTGCTTTCACTTCTAGTGGCGATCCCAGAGTTTCAGAATATTCCAAATGTGCCAGGAGGAATTGCAGTTAAGGTTCCACAGTTATTGTGGAGGATGCCTCCCCCCCAGTAGGTTTTCATTAGTGCTGAAAATAAGAATTGTTGTGTTTCTGTTACCTCAGAATAAGCAGTTTTTACCTACACATAGCGAGCGGGTCCACTTCCACGGAGGGCGCCACGTTGCACCGCCATGTTTCTACAGTAGCCAAGAACGGACAAACCAAACACTGGCTCTAGAGAGGGCCGCTCGGCCACCGTAGTTTCTCCTCCACGCTTGGAGGGGAGGGTGAGGCGAGCGGTATTCAAATGGTTGCAAACTACAATTTCATCGCTAGATGCCACTAAATCCTTCACACTGGACCTTTAAGATGGTTTGTTAATGGGTTTATTCTTTTTTAAACCCATTTTGGTGATTTTGGCTCATGACCTTTGGTTGGTCAAAGGACCAAGAGATGTATTTTCTAAAAGTGATGTAGTCTACAGTATGTCTCTATTGTCGAGGGTAGATTGCAATAAACTACTACAGTTCCTATTGCAGTTTTGTCAGTTGTAGTTCAAATCTGGAGAAACTTTGACTTAACTATGCCCTAGTTACTTAAGCAATTTTATGTGTAAAAGCGTAGATGTGTTTATTTTAATTTCTGCCTGTAGGCAAGGCAGAGACCGGAAGAAAGGAAGAGTAATTTCATTAATGGATGAGTTAATTCAGAATGAAAACTGTTTTGAATTGTATTCCGTTTAGGTATATATTTGGTATCTCAAACAACTTTAATGTTGCCGTCTCATTGAGTGAGTAGTCAAGGAACTTTTCTGATTCTTAGATAATTTTTTTGTGCAGTTCCACAGGGTGCAGATATAAGAAACATATAGAAATCTACTGAACTGATCTACTAATGTAGACATATAAAAGTGATACGTTTCACAGAAACCATTTACTACGAGTCATAATATATAATCATATTGTAATACATATAATAATTTATGAGACCCTGATTTGATCATCTGTGCAAAAAGTCCATGTGTTACTATTAACACAAAGCACAAATGAACGTGTTAAGAGCACACATGAGGTTACACGCTACATCCCTGCGAAACAAGTCCACACGTCCTGTGTGGGAGTCTGACATGTGTGTGTGGTGTGTCTTGATTCTGGCTTCTGATTGGTCTGTGGGGACAGGTGTCGTTGACATGGATGGTGCATGCGAGGTTACCCTCTCATGGAAGACGCTAAGTGACAAAGACACAACAACGTCAGTCGTACTGAGACAAGAGAAGTGGCAGTACAGATTAAAAAAATAAATACAAATCTTTGGCCTTTGTTTTTAGGCTTTTCTGATAATATATGCACACACATACACACACAAAACTTACTTTTACAGCCACAAAACACGAAAGATGAGAGACAGAAAACTGTAATAAAATACAATAAAGGATTTTGATAAAGGTGACAAAAATGAAAAATGTAAGTTGACAATAAAATAAAATGCAATAAAAACCTAAAAGCAATCAGAAAGAAAAGAAAAAACAAGAAAAGCACTCAGAGAACACACGCATTGTAAAGGCTGAACAATCCTCTAATTGTTATGCTCTGTGTCTTTGTGGAGCATATTAAAATGAAAATGTTGAAGCTTTGTACACAGAGGAATTGTGCGGCATTTGAGAGTGAGAAAGATTCATGGCCACTGATCTGTGGACATTTAAATGTATCATTATCTCACAGGCGAAATGATCATTCCCAGATTTCGTAGTTAATAAGTAAACTGCATTTCTGTAGCACTTAAGGACTCATTAATAGATACGTCATCCAAATTCGGCTGCAATCGCACAATGCATTCAGGAGTTATTACAGTTCATGACAAATAAGCCACACTTACTGAACGATTGGTGACCAAAAAATGACATGAAGTATCAAAGAACTAAACATTTTCTAGAGTCACCAGTCCAGGAGCTGTGTTATGCACTATATTTATAATATTAAAGGTTAGATAGTTTGAAGGAGGACTATTGGCAAGAGTGTGCAAAGGATTTTAAACTTGCAAAGAATCCGTGTGGGCAAAAATGGACGTGCCATTGGCCTCGCATGGATATGTGTTTTGCTTTCTGAAATCGCACATTTGAAAAGTTGTGAGCGAAGATGCACGTAAAAGGCTTTCTCAATGGCCACGTGGCCACAAAGACAGATCGTCAAATAAATCAGTAAATAAAGACGACGACAATCACAATCATTCCTCAACTTGTATTATTAGAACATGGGCCATGGTTTCATGGTTTAATTATTCCTGCCAGTTTCCCATTTGGATAATGAATGCCCTCAGCTCAAATATCAGTTTATTAGATTTTGGTGCAAGCCATCGATGTGTAATATTCTCCAGTAGATAATTCGTCTTCAGCAACAGCGATGGCAATGCCTATTATAATATGTTAATGTGCCGATGGGACAACCTCAAAAGGCACAAACTAGATGACTATCTGCAGAGGTTTGACGTTGACTTCCAGATTTTGGGGTTAAAATTTGGTTTCCCCACTTGTACAAGGGTTTTGTTTCAGCTCAATCAAACACACATTATTGTATTCCCGATGCGGGAGCTGCTCAGTACAACCACTGTCTTCTGTGGAAAGCTGGGTGTTAGTGCTTTTCTCAAGCGCACATTGATTACAGATATTTAAACCCACCGGCTTTTATATTTCCTGGCTGGTTTTCTTACCTTTAGGCTATCACTGTCCTTTTAGACTTGATATTTCCAATATTGTGTTAAATTAAGAGAGGTCAGACGTTTGTCACTGAGCTGTGTGAACGATAAGACTTCAAAGACGAAGACATATTTTACAGAAAGCGCCTTTCTGTTCTGATCTGATGTCACGTCGAACAACAACACGGTTGTCCTGGTTTTTTATGTCCTGTGTAAAGTGCACTGACCTGTAGTAAGTACGCCCAGCTCTGTTTGTGAAGGAACACTGACCGACAAAAGCACATAATGTCGGTATTAGCACAGGACCACTGAGTTGGGTTTGGGTCATAACATCATGTGACTCTACGTTTTGAAGGATTTTTCTGAGGATTATTTAGTAACGGTGTCACTGGCTTCACTCCACGTTTCCATGAACCTCCTTGTGCTGTGCATGAGTTCAGTGACACAATCCTGTGGGTGTGCAGGTTTGGGGGTGGAATTTTAGGGAGGTTAAAATGAAGGATTTCTTGAAAAAAAAAACCCGAATTGAACCCAAAAACAAAAAACTCCAAAACATGCATAGAAACAAAAATGCTCAGTTTTCCTTTCTTGGAAACAGTGAATGGCAAATTTAAACTTTAAAGTCATTGATTAATGAAAACAGGTAGGATACTATAGTACACGAGTCCACCTGTTTTTAAGCACATCTTCAATTGACACATAAAAACAACAGAGTGGAAAAGCCGAAATAACGCCAGGCCTCTACCCCACCAGAAAGCAGAGAGTAAAAAGACAGGGGGTGTACGCAACCAAAGCATTGCTGTGATGAGGATCCTTCAGGCAAGCCACCCACTTCTCTTAAAAATAACGACTGACACACACACACATCCTTGTATTTCTGTCTTTGTGAGGGCAGTCATTGACATAATGCATTCCCAAGCCTCTTACCCTAACCTTAAGCATCACAACGAAATGCTTAACTCTAACCCCAACCTAAACCTAATTCCGACCTAACCCATAAAACCAAGGCTTAACTTTCAGGCAGCCCTTTGCAGTTGTGAGGACCGGCCAAAATGTCCTCACTTTCCAAAAATGTCCTTACCCTGCAGGTAAAGAAATGCGTTCCAGTCCTCACTATATAGCAAGTCCAAGTGCACACACACACCCACGCCACAGGGTCCATGTCGATCAGAAGAGACAGATATCATCTTAATTGGGAAGAGATGTCAGGATGTCCTGCTGCTCCAATAAAGATGTCCTATTGTCACGTATCTATTTGCATAAATGGCAACACACTGGTTCACATTTTACTCCGCCGGTGTTAGACTACAAAGTCTGTTTGCAGGTGTTGGGAAATACTGCTGTATATATATATATATATATATATGAAAAAAAGTTGCATAAACCCATTGGTGTTTTCAGAGGGAACTGTGTGAAGTCTGATAAATGTCCTCCAGTGATGTCACTTGAGTCAGCGCCGGTTGGGGCTGAAAAACTTCACGTTTGAAAATGTCAAAACTCTGTTGGTGTGGGGTTAGAAAGAAGAGAGCTCACCAGACGCCTGCAGCCCGCTGCTCACCTCTGCATGAGGCTAACAGCTCGAGGCTACATTAGCTGCCACTAGCACGACACCACCGACTCTCCCACCAAACTGTCTGTAGTTGAGTTGCACTGTGGGTAATGTATGCCCCACATTTTGACAAGGAAGATGGATGTGTGGAATAAAAAAGAAGACCTCTTGTTCAGCTGCATCGATTTTGATACTTTTTTTAATTCAACCGTCCACCATGTTTCTGACGATGTTATAGAGGTGCAATGCTAAATCAGTGGTGTGCTCTTTTAAAACTTTTCAATGTCGAAGTCTTCTCAAACATTTGTTCTTTTTTGACGTTTAAAAAAAGCCATTCTCTCAAGCTTCAAATCAATCATTTACTGGGAAACATCTGGTGAAACATCCCAGCAAGAAAGTGACTTAAATCCATACATCCAATCAGAGTCTGCAAAGATAACGAGGCCGTGACCTGATCCTAAACCCTCCTCTGGTCAGAAAAGTATTTATTTCTTATTAAAACCAATAATTCACCTCATTCGGCTCTCGCAGCTGGCTGAAATCTACAGTTGAAGTTTAAAACAGCATATGTAAAGCTGCTCTTCTCCAGGGAAACATGCGTTAAACACAATAATACCCCAAGCTTGAATTCCTAGGTCATCAATATTACACTAAACCAACAGTAAGGAGGGTGAGGGTCAAAGGTCGGATATGAAAACTGTTCCTGTCGCTGCGCATGTTAGAGGAGTACCAGGCAAATATCTAAGAGCTGAGGAGAGAGAGGTGATTTATTTATGTCATATGTGAAGAATAAAGGAATCATGTGAACCTTAAGCGATAGCAAAGGGAATGAAACAAACAAAAAACAACAACAACAAAAGCAAACCAGAGCAGGACTCGCCTGCAGACACTAGGGGGCAGAATAAGTTCAGCTTTGAAAATGAGGACCGGACCATTCATTCTGCCTCTGTGCTGCCTTTTCAATGTCACAGTTTCAATCACGGTGACCTTTTTCGCCTCCCGTGGCGGCACTCATGTCACGGAACATGTGATTCCGATGGAATTCCTAAAGCCGCCCAGTAAGTATATCTGACCTCAGTCCAGATGCACGCAAGGAAAACATACACTGAGGCTGGAGTCCTGGAGGAACGGCATGGCCTCAAAGGTCTCGGCTGCCTCAGTGTGTCTGGCGTCGCGCATACGGCCTGTAAACTGGCTGCGTGCAGAATGTGTAATGTGTTGATTGTATAGAAATGACCAAGATGCTTTGCTGCACCTGCATTTGCATTCTAACAAAATGTGTATATGGAATCAAATAAAAACTCTCCAGACGTGTGTTTATTGCATGTGTTCGATCTTTGTAAAGGAAGGTTTTACCGAATAGATTTTGGACGGACAGGACACAGCAGTTCTCAAAAGCCCGGGGATGCTGAACAGCAGCATTATACACACCACAGTATTGAATGTTTGAGTTTAAGGTTCAGTCGGCCTCATTATCTTGTCCCCAGAAACCCAAAACAAACACGATTTCATGTGTGCAAGGCGTGTATTTTTTATTGTTTTTTATTTTTGTTTTGTGCGCGTGCATTTGTTCCTGTTGGCATTCAAACTCTCAATGTTAAGGTGCGTTCACCACAACCACGTTGCAACCCTCTAACAAGCAAAGTGTGACGTGGGTAATTAGGAGCGAGAGCCCAATGCCTCCACCTGCAGGAAACAAGCCCAAATCACAAGGGATTATGGGTAGAGGGAAAGAAATGACAAACAAGTTAAAGTCTGGATCGATGTGTATGTTCATCTATTACTTCATGTGCTCCTAAATGCTGAGAACCAATAGTAATGATGCATACCCATCGCTAACGTTAGCTCATGATACGCACTGGTATTGGCATGTAGCCTGCTGCATATTGGCCGATATGAAAAAGTACAGAGGCTTATATAATGAAGAAAAAGCACTTGATGGAACTTAGAGCACTGTTTGTTCAGTGAGTCCATTAACACTCTGTAGCATGAATATGGGCAGGTCGGCGCCGCAGCGCAGTCTGATCTCACAGGAAACTCTGTACTGAATTGAGATACGTTTTTCGTCAGATAGGAATGAAAATGAGAGGACCAGGTGAACGCTACCTATGCTATCTAAGTATTTATGATGTTGTTGCTTTCACCTGCCTGCCTGCATGCCTGACTCTTGTCTCATTTGAAGTAGTTTTAAATTAAACCTCATTCAATCTTTCATCCACCTGGAATGGGAGGTCGGCTTTGTACTATATTTTCCCAATTAGAGAAAATCCGAAAATCTGTTCGGCTAGTTTTAGGAAACTACAAATACCATTTATGTCCTATTGGATAAGAAACTCGAGGGACTCTTCGTGCCCTTCATGCAGAGGAATACTGTATCTTGTGAGTGTGGAGATGTATCAACGTTATTTGCTTCCCCTCTATTCCCGTCTTCCTATGCTTGTACATCATTTTGCCTCTTAAATACATTTTGAACACGCTGTCCTTGTATGTATTCCTTGGATTTCAGAAGAGGGCCTACTAGATGAGGAGGCTGTCATCCCCCAAGGAGCCAATCACCCGCAGGAGCCACTAGCTGGTCAACCAAATAAGCTCCCCGTCCCAGCGTGCACACACACATGCACACACCCACACTGATGGAGAGAACACACACACACACGCAGTCGTAGCAGTGTGAAGCTTAAAACATTCAATAAAGAGATAATAAAAAAAGACAAGCAAAATGCTAACCAAAATATTACCTCAACCGTAACACCAAAAATGAACTGTCTGAAAGCCAAAGGCGAGGACCCCAACAATATTTACTTATAGATGATTATCAGCATTTTTCTATTACAATTTATCAATATTAGCATCAGACTTAAAATGGCTTTCTTTTGGGGACCAAACGTAGCTGCCTGAGGCTGAATTATTCTCAGTCCTTCACTGTGTTGTTATATCCTTTAAAGGTCCAGTGGTGTGTAACATTTAGGGGGAGCTGTTGGTAGAAATGGAATATGTATAAGTATGTTTTCATTAGCGTATATTAACCTTAAAATAAGCAGTCTTTGTCTACAGGGGGAGCGGGTCCCCTTCCACGGAGGCCGCCCTGTTGCACCGCCATGTTTCTACAGTAGCCCAGAACAGACAAACCAATCGCTGGCTCTAGATAGGAGCTTTCGTGTTTTTTGTAAGTTTTGCGGCTGCTGTAGTGTCTCCTCCACGCTTGGAACGGGAGGGTGAGCCACTATATATATATATATATATATATATATATATATAAGTCAGTGCTTTTTTGTGGAAAGGAGCACAAGTCAAATGAATGATGTGACTTTGAAGTAAGCTGATACCGGACTCACTCTCTTTGTACAAAAATTTTAAAATGTATGGCAACAGTCCAGAACCAAATTGAATTTCACTCTGAGATGGATGCTAAATAAATTCAGCACAGACCTCCTCTCCGTCCGGTCCGACTAATCGTGCAGCAGAAATACGAAAAGGCTCTTTTCATGAATTCTATTAACATATATAGTTTCTTAGACTCTGCCGACCCAAAATGAGGTGCAGGCCTATTGCTGCAGGGCCCCTACATGACAAGGATAGAAATATGTTTTAATGAGCCCGAGTTCCGAGGCGACAGGGTAAATTTTTTATTTGAGGCCAAGGCTGTGAGACGTTAGAAAGCATAGAAATGAGGCACTACTGTCTTAAAACACAGTGGTGTGAGGTGAGAAGAAAAACCCTTCAGCTGGCCAGAATACGTCAGAATACAAATAATCAACTGTAAGAGTTGATTATTGCTTCCCCCTAGAGGCTGCAGTGCTCATTACACCCCAAAACATATGTGTTGGAATAAACAACAAGTTTTCACTTGTGCAAAAATGTAAAGTTTAGCCTTGCGGTGGCACTAGAGACAAAGATTTATCCTCTGGGGACCATGAAGATCTAAAGCAAATTAATGCGAATCTAGCCTGTCAGATTTTAAGATATCTTGTGTACAATGTCCACATTTTGCCTGAGAGGGGCGCCAGAGCAATGCTCACTGAGTATCCAAAAGTCAAGTCAAGTTCATTCATAAGCACGTTTAAAAAAAGACGTTGACCAAAGTGCTGCACATCTTAAAAGAAGCAAGCTGTAGACAGCCAGGACAAAACATACAACACAATAACACAAGGAAAAAAATATATATCTAACGCTCAAAATAAATAAAGAGTATAGATATATATACACACACACATAAATACACATAGAAACATATGTATACACACATAAAGACATATACAATTAGATTCCAAAAGACAATGGGTTCATCATCTGGGGAGCATGCATGTCTACAGTGAATCTGTCCATTAAATTTGGGTATTACTAGCAAACAAGGGTACGTTTTGGCCTGATGGCTGCGCTAAAGGAAAGACCCAGAGGGTCACCAAAAACGTTAGGATTCAATCTCCGAAGACCATGAACATCCACAGCAGCTTTCATGGAAATAACACCGTGACCCCAAACGACAAAACAGTGTTTGATCCCAGTTGTATCTTTGGCAGATCTAAATGGACAGGTCAAATCTCGATTATGGCTAAGAAGATTTCTTAGTGTTTGTAAAGATACAATTGTTACTTCACAGTCCAATGGAATTGATTTTACTGAATAAAACTTATACTTCAAGGTCATAATTTAGTGTTTGAGTATTCAGGTGTTCATTCAGGTTAGCGAGAGCTTTGCCCCATTTTTGGCATCTGTTCACAGACGTTTTTTTACTTCGCGTTTTCATGACAGGAGAACCAATTAGGCTGCCACAGAAACACTTCTTAAATGGGCCCCACTGTTGGGATTTTCAGATGTTCCCCAAAGTGCATGATTGTCTCCATTCACAGAATCTGCACCTGGAATCTAAAACTGAAATCCAACAGGTCAGTTTTTAGCATGAACAGAATGTTTCTGACAAATCGTCAAAGGGTCTCAAAGTTGAGGTTGATAGTTTTGACTTGTAGCCTAATTAAACCTCCACAATGCAGAAAATTATAGTGCTTTTTACTCCTCACTGAAGTCAATGGATGCAGCTCCGGTATCTGAACTGTTTGAGTCACCAAACATCAGATCAGTTGCATAACCGACCCTGAAAAGGAAGCAACTGACCAGTGGAACTAATGGACAGTTATAGGGAAAAGACTGACCCCCGTGACCTGTGACAGAGGCTGCACAGAGGGAAGGATGAGGAATGCCTCAGGGCCGAGCTGGGCCAGCCAAAGGCTCTCAGAGAGAGGTCAAAGGTCATATAGTGAGTTTCAATCAGTGAGACTTTTCTCTGTCAGCTCTTCATGGGAAAATTACAGGTGATAATCTGAAAGACATACTTAAAGCTGCACTAATCAATATTTTCCCATTAACGATTAATCTAATCAATATGAGTGATGTGAAGTGAGCTCTTGCAGTGATAAACCCCCAGGGAACTGTCACCAACTCTGCAGCGCTACAGTGCTTTTTAGCCTGTCTGTTTCAGTCTCAAGCTTTGTTTCTACTCGCGCGAGACGCCGTGGCGTCGGCCTCCGCAGAGCTGCGAGCATGCACAGTGGCGTTGATGCTCGCCGCGTTGTTCGTTGCGGTATTCCCCGACACGCCAGGGGGCGTACAAACGAAATATCCTGTGGATAAGCAGGAAGTCAACGAGTGTTGCCGGAAGAGTGTCATTATCCAATGTGGCGGTCCCTCTTTCTACGTTTTTTTTTGTTTGTTGCCAGTTTGGTGGCGATCTCTCTCCATGAATTGAGAGTCATGTGGTCCCTGTGGTCTCTCAAAGAAGGTGGATGGGGGTGGATGTGTTTGTCGAGGCGAACCTGCTCGGACAGCTTCAACGCTGAAAGAGTTGCTAAAAAGGGATTTTGTTTTAGGGAAAGTGAAAGATGTTGTCAGTGAACATTCAACAGATGCGTTAAACATGAGCGACTCGGCAGATACCTCATTATGTTGATCAAATGTTATGCAGGTGGCATTACGCTTCGCTTAAAACGCATTTGCTGTTGCAAATTATAAGTATAAATGTAACTTCTAGGAGTTTCTAGGCTGGAATATTTGAGGAATGTTCTGCGGAGGTGTTGAATGGTGCCAAAGTGAGCTCATAGATAAGCCTTTATGGTCTTGAAGGCCCAGACTGACCAGCTGAGCTAGATTAAGACAGTCTAGTAGACACAGCACCTTGTGCTCAAGGTACCCGTGGTGTACTCATATATATCGTCAGGTCAGGGGAACATAGACTTTCCAAATTTAGCACACAGAATCTTTTCTGAAGTCTTTCATTGTCATCCATTCAAGAGAAATTAGCAGAAATTGAGCCAATTATGCTGCCAGGCGTCTCTTTCAGCTCATCACATAAAGGACAATAGAACATGAAATGAGACTCATTTTCAATTTCCATAAAATCACAGAGCGGACAAAACTGTCCTCATCATTTATCCATCCTGCAACTCATTCCATTCATTTGTGTGTGTGTGATCATTTGGAGCCTTTTTGAGGCCAAATTCTCCACTAATGGACTTTATTTTTTACAAAGTCCTGACCTTTTGACTCGCACTCTTGTCTAATGAGATCAGACTTCTGTAATATGAGCATCTATATTATGATATTCATATGTGATGTGTTAGAAGTAGGTTCACGAAGCCCAACATTCTGTTTTGTGTCAAACACAAACACAGATTTTCTCTCTTCTGAATGTCTTGAGAGGTTTGCTCTTCTTAAAGTAAGAACATTCTCCTCAGTGACAATGACACTTTACATCCACTTTTATGTTTTTCTCACCTATCCTGCACCAGGTGGCTTTTCCACAGATTTGAAGTATGCCTTTGAAGTTGTTTAAAATGAGACGCTGGAAGTCAAAAGTGGGAACTACGTCATTATATTCAAGCTATCAAGGAGAGAAAACCAAGGTTGGCTAAAGTGCCTTGCTGCACACAAACAGCGGAAATGTTTGTGGTGTAATATAAAAGTATTATAATGGTTAATTCAAAATGGAATGCAATGCTAAATGCTCCATTCTGCTTTCAGTAATTAATTTACATTTTGTTCACACTGCTTGTTTTAACACTGAGGTACTACGTTTATTTCTGAGATGCACTCACAAAAAGACATCTTCGAAAAGACATCAGACTCATGTAGAAGTACACTGCCTGCAGCCAGGTTCCAACATCTGGTGGAGGCTAGTGTTGGAATGACATATTTAACAATCAAATATAGATGTAATGTTCAGGCGTCCACATGCCGTTGGCCATGAAGTCTATCAGATTTAGGATCACAGTTGAAAGAATTTAAAATGTCAGATTCAACGTGTCATTGGGAATTTTTCTGTTGTGTCGTTGAAAACTAAAGGAAACTAAAATAAACAGCAAAAAAACAAAGAAAAAAACCCACTTGGAAACATCTGAGGGACAATTAGTCAGATTCAGTGAAGACCAACGCAACATAGAACTAATACGTAGAGATACTCTGTTATGAGTAAAATTCATGCATTCAGAATTTGACTTATGTAAAAGTACAACGCTATTAGCATTTTTACCATTCACCATTTCAGAATAATGATCTGGATATGACATTTTTGCATTATAATTATTGATGCATCAACGTGTTCATCACTTTAATATCGCATTTGGTAAAGTATTAGAATGTACTTAAAATACCAAAAGTAAAAGTACTCATTATGCAGAATGGTCCTTTTATTATGTTATTGGATTATAGTAATTGATGCATTAATGTGTTAATGTGTCACTTTAATGTTGCAGCTGGTAAAGGTGGAGCTAATTTTAACCACTTTATATACTGATGGGTAGCTTGTGAATTTCCCCCAGGGATCAATGAAGCCTTATCTTAAGCTATTATAATAGCACTAATAATACTAGTAACTTAGGTGATCAAACAAATGTAACGCCGTAAAAACTACAATATTTCCCTCTGAAATGTAATTAAGTAGAACTTGGCTGGTCCACTTTGGTAACTTTCCAGCCAGTGTGGCTTTTTAAGGAACAGTGGTCTTCTGACTCCTGAGCACACTCAATGATGTATTGCGATGTGGATTGGCACATAGTAACCCTTATTGTTTCTTTTTCTGGGATCTGGGTCTCTGGCCGTATGTTACATTTTAAGTAAGACTTTGCTTATCTACTCTCCGACAGGCCGGAGTTGATTACCCGCCAACCCGCCACACACCGACAAACACGTGTCTCGCCCCGCGATGTACACAAAATACATTTAAACATGTTGGGATCCTCAGCCGTGTGTGTGTGATAGCTTAATAATGATATGTGATGGAGTATTCTGCTGCAGGAGCCGACTGCAATCCCTCAACCGACTGCTTCCAAATATTTATTATCAGCCGACACGTCTTTACATACGCGGAACGTCTGCACTGGGGTTTGTTGTTCATCTGCTGCACACTCAAACTGCTGCAACCAACCGTGTCTTAATACACGTATGTGCAGTATATTTCACTCCCCATTTTATTGCCTATTTGTATTAATTAGATACAATTTTTAATGTTTACCCTGGGGAGAAATGTTAGAAATATTTCATCATTTGCATATTGCTGCAGAGACTTGTTCATTTGTCATTTGACACAATTGCTACATGAATGCAAATACTGCCCCCTTTGGGTCACCTGTGGTAACATTGGTCTTCATTCTGATGTGGAAAATGATAAATCTCAGTGAATTTAGATGTTTTCCAACTGATCATTAACTGAGCAGATGGGAAATCTTTGCGTGTTTTTCAATACAGAGATAAAATAAAGTTACAAAAAGCTTTAACTCCTGTCCTTCAAAACCAAACTCAAAATTGTTTCTAGCTTTTTTCGACGCCGACTCCATTTTCTGAAGGTTTTTATGGTAACAGCGATTCAAGGCATGATGAAAGTGTGTTCAACGTGTTTGTTACAAAAAGAGCGACATGTTGAAAGACTAAAAGAAAGGTTGAAACGAATAACATTAACTTGCAAGACTCAAAAATAAAACTCTATTATAAGCAACAACAGATGATGGGAAATAGCATAGAATATTGATAAAAAATATTTCACTTTCATAAAAGGAAGAACCCGAAACGTGTAAAGATAAAAGCTCAGACTTTCATCCCATAATAAAAAGTAAAAGTATTTAAGTAAATAAACATGAATCTGTGTCTGACATCTGCGGATGAGCAGCAGATACTGAGGAGTCCGACGTTATTTTTGGGGCTTCAGGGAGGACAGACCTTGACTGCGACGTGTCAGTGAGGACGAGTGTTGGTGGGGACTTCACTCACAGCCCTCAGCCAGGAGATGGTACGCAGAAAGGAGCCGCCGTGGGCAGATCACAGGGCAACAGCGCTGCCTGAAGAGCGAGGTCACATTGGACGACCGAAGGTGTGATCACACCTCCAGATGCTGTTCTTCTAAGTCCAAAGAAGAAGTTGACTTTGACGTGTTTTTAGCGTAGGTGTAGCCAGGGAGGTGCGCTTCATGCTCGTACAACACAGCACAATTCTTGTAATTCAAAACATCTGACAACATACGAGGATATGCCTTTTCCCACACTGTTCTCCTCTCAAAAGGAGCCAAAACCTTTGCAGGAACTCAGCAAACATGTAGGAATGTGTGTGATTGTTACCAAGGCTGCAAGGGTAATCCCTCATTAATCTCATGTAGGGTTAGTACGGATCAACACGTGGCGCTGAAAGAAGCAATTTGGCAAAACCTGGATGCAGTTCTGTCTGAAAAAGCCTCAGCTGCTGAGAGGTGTCAGTGAAAAGTGTGGGTGCAGACAAGGTGGCATGGCAGAATCCCTCCTACACGCAAAACTAAGAATAAATACATGATGGACTAACAGGAACAAAAAAAAACAAAAGCTCCTTGGTGACAGCAAGAGCGAAAGAACAGAAGCTGTAGTGCACTCCGGTCCACTGACTGGCCCGACCGAATCCAGGATGGGTGTAAGATGGGCCCTCCCATGTGGGTTTGGAACATGAAGGCATGTTTAGAAAGTGAGGGTGATTTTTTCAAAATGAGGACTCAGGATTCAAAAATTAGGATGTTTTTGGCACGTGACTCTAGGGTTCAGGTTGGAATTAAAGTTCAGGTTAGGGTTGAGGCCCAGGCAATACAGTGTCCTCACAAGTACAGAGGTACTACTGTTTGCGTGTGCGTGTGCGAGTGTGTGCGTGTGCGAGGTGCTTATGTAAAACACGGTTGCTGCTGCAGCCTCCAGCAGGCCGTTTGAGGGTGAGCGTCCTTAATGTGGAGTGACAGTAGTAAAAGAGAATAGGCTGCCTGTCCTGTGGCGTGTGTGTGAGTGTGTGTGTGTGTGTGTGTGTGTGTGGGGGGGGGGGGGGGGGGGGGGGGGGGGGGGGGGGGGGTGGGGGGGGGGGGGGGGGGGGTAATGTGTTGACTCGGCGATGTTGGCCGTGAGGTTTGGAAAGGAGCCTTTTTCGATGAGGAGAAAAGAAGAGAAAAGGAAGTGGAGCAAAGTTTACTTTTTGCCACTCCAGTGGTTTGCGTGAGCTGCTTTGTGCTGAAAGGTTAAGTGCAAGAAAGGGTTCCGTTCCCTCAGAACACCGCGTTTACAGGCCGAACGGAGCCCGAACAAGACGGGAAATTGGACGGTTAAAAGTCTGATCTTCAAAAAGAAAGGTAGAAGTTTGTCGTTGGTGAAGAGAGAATGAGACTGCAGGTGGGTGGAGTTAGTGGAGGTTTATTTTGTTGTTTCATCTAACAAATGATGAATATTCATGCAGCATTTGATCATTTAGTAGTTGCTCCTCTCAACACTTTTTGGGTCAATAGGTCCCTCCTTCCATAAGACTGTCTTACTTATTTGGTTGTTTTTCTGCTATAATGAGCAACAGGTTATCAACCTTACTTGTTCTTCAAAAGCACACAGTTCCAGGTGCGAGTTCGTTTTAGATGGGTACACTTTTACGCTCATCAAGGCATGCATGCAACTAACCTGCAGGCTGTAACTCAGTGGTCCTCCACCTGGGGGTTTCGTAATTCAAACTGGGGGTCCGAGGAACATTTGTGTATTTGTGAAATGGATTTGACTTGCTTTGTGCAAGACGGTCGCAAGCAGAGAAGCCCGGGGACCGCTGCTCTGTGTTTACATCAAGTCACAGATTCTACTATTAACAAAGAAACATCATTCTATCAAATATTCAACCAACTTCCTGTTTACCTGTGTATGTACACACTGTACATGGAGGCGAAAAACCCAATGTGCACAGCGTGTTAGAATTTTGTATGTACTGATGAAAAAGTGAAAAGCTTATTTTTTCGGAATAACTGCTTTTGCCAGGCAGACTGGTCAAATCAAATGAAACTACATGCAGAGTCACAGGTCTGGCAAGGTGACATGGCAAAAACCACTCAAACCTGATAAATGACCCGTAACTCACAGATCAACTCTTTGCACAGCAGACAGCTCACCAACCAACAGCACTTTAGACCAGGGGGCCTCAACCTGTTCTACTTCATGGCCCGCCTATTCATACTTGTAACGGCCCAGGGCCCATTAAAACATAAATTATAATAATAATTCTAATACAAATGATTTTGGCTAATCTATTCTATTCTAATGAATTGTATTGAATGAACACAGCATTACAACAAAACAGAATTCTATAAATGTATTTGTATGTATTTTTCATATATTGAATGAATTGTATTGAATGAACACAGCATTACAACAAAACAGAATTCAATATTTTTCTGTTTTTCTGTTTCTCTTACAGGGTCTGAACTGTTACATTCCCCATGATTAAAAACCATTTTGTTATCTTAAGCGTGAGCAGGATTGTTTTATGATCAGCCGTTCACATCACGATTAATTCTGGAACAGGCACATTTGCGGAAACCTTCTTGGACTGCCAGGACCCATTCGGCACCTTGGGCAGACTCACCCATGAGCCACTCATGGGCCCCGGCCCAGTGGTTGAGAAAGTATGTTTTAGACCAAAGCGTAAAGCTTTTCCCTTTTTTTTCCTACAAATATGATCAATAAGAAAGCCGAATATCTCTCTGTTGTAGCAGCATCTACTGCGTCTGACAGCAGCTCGGCTCGGTTTCTCTCCAGTGACTCCAGCTCACCTCTTTCCCCCGCTCTCTTGCTTCATTTCTCTACTTCCCCCGCTTTCTTCTCCCTTCTCTCTCATCCTTTCCGTCCCTCCCCGCCCGTGCCTTCTTCCTTTCCCCTCTCACCCCTCTATCTTTCTCCATCCATCGCGTTCTCTCTCTCTCTCTCTCTCGTCTTTTCCCCTTGCCCCCGAGTATCACCAGGATGAGACACTGTGGGCTCCGTTGTTTCCTGTGTGTGTGTGTGTGTGTGTGTGTGTGTGTGTGTGTTTTTAGCTGTCTTCAGATCTCCTCCCTCACTGACACCGGGCCCGTGGGCACAGTGAGTCTAACCTTGGACCTGACATCCGGAAAAGCGATCAAGTGACAGACCTGAGCGCTCCGAGACAAACTGTGGTCATGTCTGGCTTGTCTGAACTTGTTATAGAATGACTCGGTGGGAAAAAGCCAAAAATATATATATATGTTTGCTGTCAGAATACAGTCTCTCTAAAATGGTTGTGCTTATGGAATTCTACTGGCTACAGTATTTATTTAAGAAAAGTTAAAGAATAACTACTAATGATAAACCATGACTAAAAGTGTAAAGCATAAGCCCTAGAGGCCAAACCAGCATGAGGGCTACAAATATAATATAGAGGTTTGTCCTACAGGTGGCTGCAGAAAAAAGGTCACAGTGTCACTGAAATAGAAAAGGTTGTGCTCAGCAAATTTTATGTAAACCCAATTAGTTATGAGACAGAAAAGGAAGGATGCAATTTGAGGAGAATAGATTATACGAATGGACATATTTTGGCTTAAGGCTGATGCTTAAAAGGGAGCTCACGCAGTAGCCCAAAATGGGACGAGTTCATCCTTTGGGGAGCCTGAATGTGCTCAGTCAGTTGCATGGCAGTTGGCCCCGTAGAATGTGATATGATCCAGATGAGGTGGTCACCGAAAATCACAGGATTCATAGTGTGGGAGGCTTGAATACCCAAAGCTAATTTCACGGTAATCTCGGCTAATAGTTGCTGATATATTTTTATGTTGGACAGGCGCATGCGGACTAAATAAAATGTCTGTCTGACTCACTTCTTAAATAGTAACTGAACACCGGGCTGGAACGCCGTGTTTCACTGCCCCTCTCTGGTTTTAAGCCCGTTTCACCTGTGACCAGCCATCCAGTGGTGGGGCGTGGTCAGAAGTGCGCTCTGTTGCGCGCGTAACCAAACCCGACAGTGACATCACAGTGTCCTGGAGAACACCTGTACTGTACAGCGAGATGAGAAGTTGAGCCACTGGAGTTCAACAAAACACGACTATTTCACAGGGTGTTGAGTTTCTCTTTAAGCCTTACCCAGCCAGGTTCCAGACCTCTGAATCACCGCCAACGTCTTTACTGGCGCTGTGAATACTGACAGCTATGTCCCGTGTTGGGTAAGTAGGTTATCAGAGCTTTGTCGGTGGGAATCAGAATGGGGAAGTCTTTTGCTTCAGAGGCAGAATCCATTCCAAATAAAAGTGGCTACAAGCATGAATGAGATGATTGCAGCTGTGCAGGTAGGAGGTCGGTATATATTGGCCGATATTAGCTTATTGCAGATAGAGTATATTGGCATCAGTATTGCAGATATATCAGTATATACTATGTCAGCTGATAAGTAACAAGGAATTGCAGTTCAGAAATACCGATCTAGATCGGAGATACTTAAGAAACAGTGTCACCATTACATAGTTTGTCACTGACCAGTTGTTTTTTTCAGCTATAAAATGTCTGGCACGGCATGCATCTTGGACACAATTTTATTTTAAATTCATGTGTTGATGTAAAAAAAACAAAAAACTATCGGCCGATATATCTGATTTTTTAATCTAGCAAAATATCAACATCAGTATCGGCCTCTAATTTCCACTATCGGTCGGGCCATACTCTCAACATATTTCTTTTATCAACATGGCAACTGCTTCTAGCAACCCGTACCCCAGCTTCTGTGTTGGCTCCGAAACAGAATCCAATTAACATAAACGTGCTACTGCTGCTACTGTTGATGCCAGTGCATTCTGATTATCAGGCTAAAAAGTTTAAAAAGTTTTGGGTTAAACTGACTACCATCTCTCTTTGCCTTTTTGGAAAGTGGTCACGGTATGGGCATAGTAATGCACACTGACGTGTTCCTGATACAGAAAATAATGGACCCAGTGGAGGAAATGCCACTCCACAACATGTCACTTTTCTTGTCGATTATTTTTGTCTTTCGTGTCTTGGCGCTTACATATTGTGTGTCACATATGATTTCTCATGATTGCGAAACCTAATAAACTGTGAAGTCGTAACGCAACTGCTGCGGGAATAAGGAGATTCATTGACCTCTTGGCCGATCCAAACAGCTCTGACCCTCCGGCTCCAACCTGCCTGTCTGCTGCAGTTTGTCTGAAAATCACTGACGTTCCTTTACTCTGCTGCCAGGAAGCTGCTACTCACATAGAGATGAAATAAGAAGGATGGGACGATTAACACAGACACAATTAAGCTCTTCCAAGATGCCGGCTCTGGCAGGCAGCTGTCGTTTTACTCCTGTAAGTCATATATATATATAAATGATGATTTTTTTGCTTCTGACAGCCTCCCCTCTTCCCTCCTTTTCCGATGTTCACTTGGATTGCGCTGAGAGATCTCGCCGTTGCCCGCGACATGACGTGACACAACCCCATGTGTACGAGTCAGTGGTGATCGTGCCCTGCGACGGTCTTACAGCTGAAAATGTGTAGTTTCTGTCAAGAGACGGGACAAAAAAAGAGGTGTTGAGCCTTCAAGCATGAATCACGCTTGAGGCTGTTTTCACACAGCAGCTCATTTGTGACCTTAATGGCCCTGACACACCATCACAGAAAGCTATCAGGCACCGAACTTCGCCCGCGGTTTTTGTGGCGTGTCTGGCACTGTTGGCTCTGGTTTATACCAGAGCAAAGCGCAGCAAAACTTTACAGAAGATGCAACTTTTAAATCAGACATCCTAAAATTGTTTTGAAAATGGTTCAAATGTTTTAATTTTGTTCTTAGGAATGTGAAAACAGACTATGGACTGGTTATTTCCAGTGTTGAGCAAGTTACTTGGAAAATGTAATCAATTACTCATTACAAATTACTATTGTAAAAAAAGTATTAACATTACATTAGTAATTATTCAATTACTCAGTAATAAGCTGCATTACCTGTTACTTGTTACCCAGCACAGCTCCCTCAAAGGTGACACCCAGACGTCTAGAGTCAAATTTGAGGTTTAACAAGCAGCCAGCCTACAGTTAGTAGGTGCTTACTGACCATCAACAGCTATCGTTAGCTTAGCCCGGTGACTGAATGAAGGCTTAAATGTTAGCCGGCAGCTTACAGGACATGGCATGTACATTTAACGTCTTTTGGTAGAGGCCACCTGCCCACACACCTCAGGCGTCCTGTAGAAGTCTGTCCTCCGGTAGGAAATGGAATATCAATCCTTCATCAAGCTCCCGGCAAAACAGCAAACAAGTCGACCCTCAAATCATCGAAGTAAGGGAGTGTTACTGGGATTAAGAAACTGTAATCTAATTACTTAATTTTAAATTGCAATCCCTTACAATACCTGTTACTAAGAAAAGTTATCACATTACCGAGCAACACTGGTTATTTTTTTCTCAGGCCCAGGACGTAAGAGCATGTCAGAGAGCCGAAAAGGTGCAACTTTAAACAGAATACATGATGTGACGCAAAGTCATTGATCTATCGGCCTTTGTCAGCTCCAGTTTATTAGGGGGTCGGCGGTCACATGACCAGATAAATGGAAAAGACGGAGCAGTTTAGATCTGTGTGACTTTGAGACGGCGCTCATCAATATCACACATCAGTCGCATTGCTGAGCAGATTGTTGGTGACAAATGCACATCGTGTTATCTTTGCTTGCTATGACTGTGTGTGTGGGTGGGGGGTAAAAATAAAACCACACACACTCAGAGTTCCACTCTGCCAGGACTCCGCGCTCGTGCGGATGACGGAGATGCGTGACTGACAGTTTCTGTGAGGTCTGGAGATCAGCAGTCTTGTCTTTTTGCTTTTGTTTCTCTTTTCCTTTAATACTGTTTCTTGTACACGTGAGACTTTCCAACCCGTTCTCATTCCCAGGTCGTCAAATACCAACGTTATCAGACCCGCGCCTTACCCTTTAGCGTCTCAATGAGACGCTCACTCCAATTAACTCCAATGTAAACCCTTCCGCGGCAATATTAGACGCTCAGAGGAACTGCTCTGGCCGCCCATTCACTCCAATATGAACCTGACCGCTGCACTGTAAGACGCTGTGAGCAGCAGTCCCACTGGAGAACCAAGGACCCACCGCCTGAAAGTAGTTTCCTCATTAATAATTCACATGGTAAGGTACGACAGGGTAATGTTACGGCCATCAGTTTGAATTATTTCTCCTTTTTTTTGGTCAGTTTTGTATGGCGGAAGGCTAGGCTACATGACACCATGATCCTTAGCCACTGCTGCAAGAGGAATGCCGCTCACTGCTAAACCTAAAGTCTTGTGCTCACAGAGTCTTAGGGCACAGTGGTCAGGTTGATATTGGAGTGAATGGGGGGCCGGAGGCGCTCCTCCGAGCGTCCAATATTGCCGAAGATGAGTTTACATTGGAATTAATTGAAAGTCCAGTGCGTCTCATACAGACACTGAAGGGTACCTCGCGTGTCTGTATCTGACAAAACCTTTTTTGTCGCAACACTTTTGTCTTATTGTTTCCAGCATCTTTTGTTTTGGATTTCGGCTTTAAATCATAGAAAAGAAGAATCGTTATTCTTACATTAGTCCGTTTTTTACCCTTCTATCTAGTCTTAGTTGAATTAGAATTTCCACTTCATCTCCATGTCAGTACTGAAAAATACACGTGGCATGACTCAGGCTGCAACACACTTGTCGCGTTAGTATGTGCCGTTCACTGCTCAGTAAACTCTCTCCTTCTTCGCCTTGTGCGAGTCTATCAGCGAACACAACATCTACGGAATAAAAGAATGCATTATTATTTGCATTTTCAACACAACGGCAGCGGATTGGAGCTTTTGCGCAAAAGGAATGAGAGACAGACAGAAAGGAGGTGCAACATTGGGAAAGAAGAATGTCATTTTGATAACCTGAACCAAAAGCTATATCGATAAATGCTATGGCTGTCAGTTTTAATTATTTCATCTACATTTTAGGGAAATCATTTTAAAATGTTGAATGGTTTCACAGGGTCTCCACAAAGAGTTAGCTTTAGCTTCAGCTCACTGTTAGTGGCATACGCAACAGAATTTTAAGCCGTATGATTGGATGTTTCATACTGAAATGCACCTTAGTGTCCACAGGCTTGTATTTTTGACTTTTTATTAAAGAAAACAACCTGATAGCTCATCTTTTGGGCTGATGATTCAACCAGTCGAGTTTGTCCATCCAAGACTTGAAGTGCTCCAACTGTCAAGTCAAGTTTATTTATGAGCTCATTTAACAACAGACGTTGACCAAAGTGCTGCACAGAATTAAAAGAAGCAGGCTGTAAACAGCCGGCACAAAATATATGATACAATAACAATGAAATAAAATATATCTAATGCTCAAAATTAGTATACACATACATACTGCATAGGGGGGGTAGATGGGTCATGGCAGTAACATAACATTGTCTGTGTAGAGAATGAACGTATATATCACTTATAAAAACCCAGAAAACAGTACTGGGCTGTGAGGTGGAATAACAGGATCACATGACACACAAAAACACGTTTTCCATACACAGTTAATACAAAATAAATGTCTGTAAAATACCCCAAAATGACTTTGTAACATCAGAATTTGATCCATTAGCTCGAGTAAAAGTCTCAAAGTGCCTTATCAGTAACTAATCTTCGTGTCAGCCAGGAGCCGGCACCAATACCCCTTTTCCACCGAGGCGGAGCTGGTGCTGGTTCGGAGCCAGAGTCTAGTTTCAGGTCGGTTCTTTGTTTTTCCACACACAAAGCAGCAGCTCCGAGCCAGGAAAAGTGGTTCTTCAGTAGCACCAACTCGTTGCTGGTCTAGAAGCAAGCGCTGCTTATTGCAGCAGCTGGGGGCGGGGTTACCGTGAGCAAAAAGACAGTTTCCACTTCTGCTTCTTACACCAACACTTAATACATTCTTATTTAACGTCAATGTGATCGTTTATCAGCAGAGTTGATGCTAGGAGGCTGGCAACATGCCGAGGCTAAAGTTGACATGTTATTGTTAAAAATAAATGTTCTGTACGTACCGTTACTCTCGCTCGTAATCTCCGTCTGTACAAACTACGGCGAACATAAATAGCAACGCAGCGTCCGCGATTGTTGTCGGTGTTTGTGTTTGGCGCTGCCGCGCGAGCGTTACCGGGAAAGATGGGACGTATACGGTCACGTGAGTCCTGGCTCTGTGCTGCTCTGTAGCCAGTGGAAACACAAACGGGTTCTTGGAAGGCTCGTCATTTGAACCAACTCCGAACTGGCTCTAGCACTGGCTCTGGACCAGCACCTGGTTTCTTTTGGTGGAAAAGGGGTATCAGTTAATCAGGTCAGAACCAGCTTTAGTGCCAAGCAGGTTTACACATATGCGGAATTTGCTTTGGTGTTTTGGTGCAAAACAATAAAACGTAAAAGGAATATAAGGAAGTATCAAGAAACACAAGTAAGTACTGTAGGTGTAGAATCCTATAAAATTGACAAAGAGATCTAATATTAAACCAGAATGTTATAATAAAATAATTATCATAAAATAGAGTATGTACAATTTGGCAACATAGTATTTAAATTACAGTATGTGCAACACATTGAGAAAATATGCATGCTATGTCTGAAGAGATGATATTTCTTGCAATTGTGTGGGTACAGGGACCGAAATGCTTACAGACCCAATGAAAGCACGATTAGCGTCTAGATTAGCTGAGATTTTTTGCTGTGAAGCAGATTATTGCTTGGAAAAACGCCAATGGCATATTAAGTGGAACTGGAACATATCATAGTGCCATCTAGATACTTTCTTTTGTTTACTATTCCACTTTGACCAGAGTTAGGCTGTGTTGAGAACTCCTTTGGCTTCCCCAAAGAACCAGCACTGAGCTGTACCTACACCAACAAAATCATTTCTGCCTTTGAAAAAAGAATTGTATTAAAAACAAAAACGGCAAACTCTCTGCGGTTTATTCCCCTTTTTTTCCCCCCCCGTTAAGCCGCGCAAATGATTTCCGGACTGAAGCATTGATAAACCCATCCTAACCTCTCACTCGGACAGTATTTTCATTTCAAGGTTGATATTAATCTTTGGATCAATACACTCTTCAGCCACACAAAAGCAACTGTGTCACAATGCACTCAGATAATGATCAGAATCCTTCGTCCCGGGAGAGGGCACGCTCGTTTGTCCGGTATGTGTTTGAGCCTGTGCAACACAAAGTGTGTGACGATAATGCATTTTATCCAAGCAGAGGATTTGTGTCTGACTTTATCTCTACCCGTAGATGTGACATTTGTGTGTGTAGGAATGTTAAGTTCTGTTCAGTCTCATACTCAGAAGCCCTTTTTTTTTTATTATCTCACCTGCGCAATCCTCTTTTTTCTCTTAATGAACTATATGTTGTTTGGTGTGAATCAAAGTTAAATCCTTACTGTTGGATGAGCATCCATGACATTAAATGTACCAGATCTAAAGGAGATGAGGGGGAAATGAAAAAAGAAACGGTTGGTTGGTGTGTGTGTGCGTCCTGCCTGTTTTGCTGTATAATGTCTCCCCCTGCAGCTACGCTGTCCTAATGCAGGACATTAAAGTGTCCTCGGTTTTTCCATTTCAGGGCAGTGCTCTGGGTGTGTGTCTGTGTGGTATATAGGCTTTTTGGCGCTTTCTATTCATGAAAGGAGAATCTGATTATGGAAACAGAATGAGATGCTCCGTCTCTCCTTCGGTGGCCACCATCAAAGTGTCCTTGAACGAGCCGTTTAAACTCTAATGGAACTGCAGCAGTGAAGCCTGTGGTTGTACCGAGCAGCTCATATATTATGTGTGACTGTGTGTATGCACTGAATGCAACCGCGCTGAAGACACTGGAGGAGAGGAGGAGAGCAGGCAGAAGCGACCAAAGGTAGTTACAAAAGTGTACAGAGATAGAGAGCTTTCGGCTTCATAAGTATGAAAACCCTCATTCAAAATCACAGACACTTTTAATTATGCTATTTACTAAAAATTCCTGACAAAACAAAACCATATTCAGCAGTATTTAATGCAGTTTATCAAATTTGTCTAGACAGGAATGGTAGAGTTTTTTTTAACTTGATGTTGGTGAACACCATTTCCCATAAGCCCTAGACCATCGTGGCTTGAACTTGGAGGGAAGTCGAAGGGCCGTAGCCGTTTCAGACATGTTCGTAATAACAGTAACGCAGAGAATCGAATGGCGTAGACGCTATTTTAGAGTGCACAAAGTATAAAAATTACATTCGAACACATCGTTGCTGGAAATCGTGGTACGCTCGCTACCGTGCTGGTAAATGTTCCAGCTGTAGTTTTCCTGTCTGCTAACAAATGAATCAGCGTTTACCTTTAAAAACAACACGCCCTCATACCTACATGACAGAGCAGGTCGATTGTCAGTGACTCCCAGAACGACGTGTATGACCGTTGGAAAGTAGCAGAGACAGGTGTACCGCTTAAGTGGTCCTACGTTAGTCAGGTGACGTGATTAATGTTGTGAAATGGACGCAGTTTGGCTACGTTTAGGCAACAAAACTACTCGGTGAGGTTTAGGAAAAGTTAAGGGTTTGGGTTAACATAAGTTACGTAAGTCACACGCGTAACGTTATTAAGACTTTAAATAATTCAGCGCTGACTTGGTTTCACACGGGGACACAAACATCCTGAATAATAATTTGCATTTTCCCTTAAAAAGAAAAGACAGTTCAGACAAATACTGTAGCTGCAGTCTGAACACTGACTTTGTCGCTCTTTACACTAAATCCTCTGACTTCCTCCTTTGCCCCCGTCATAATTACTACGGCCACTAGAGGTTGCGGCCTAATAATAAACGGACACATGGGTCCTAATAAGATGCTTCCAAAATCGACCTATACGGCTGTTTTTCTGGCGAGGACGGACTGCTTTAAAATCAGGAAGGCTTTGTCGTCTAATATCAAGTAGCCTACTGATTTACCTTAGAATATGGATTGCAAACCAGGAACACGCGTCATTTTTTCAGAAAGACAGATGAAATAAATAAATATAGATTTTGGGTTTCCCGGGTCAGTGCTGTAGCCGTGTTGCAGCGTTTCCCTGCACAGCCGCAATGCTACAAGTCGCTTTCCACCTTTGAAATGTATGGAGCTCAAATGCATTTTTCCTAATGCTGCGTCTCGGGTTGCGCAGTTGGGGTCCTAAAGCAGTGATGCAGGGCAACTTTTCCGACAACAGCGTGCAACAAGTTGCCTCAGCATTGTTACTTTAATCACGCAGGAACATTGTGTTTTCTGAACTCATTTGGATCCACTTTTTGATCGTGTGGCTCACTTTTTCGGGCCTCTAGCAACAAGTCATAATTTATGTTGTCCCAACTTTTTTTTACCGTCCTTCAGCCCTCTCCAGATGGCATTAGTATTGACAGAAGAGCTCAGGCAATTAGCATTATAATTTTAACTTCAGGACTGCAGGACTTTTATGAAACAAACAGCCCTCTCCACGGGCGGCTGGTAATTTGATTTTGCCTGCGGACAAACTCAAATGCATGCACATCACTAATTTCATTCTGTCATCTGGACAGAAAAATGATTCACTGGGGGACAGTGGGAAAAACAGTCACTCTGTGCATACAACAGCTCCCATCCTTTTCTCTTATTTCACTGAGATACATATTTTCTGCTGTTGTTTGGAGCTAAATGCTAAATGCTAGTTTCTGGTATTATTATCTTTATTTATGTTTAATTACCTTCTAATTGATATATGTACTTATTTAATTTATTTGCTGCTTCAACGGTTTAATTTCGTCATTCATTGAATCTAAAAAGAGATGCTGCTCCCCACCCATGGTTTAGGATGTTGATCCAGACAAGGGGAAATGATTGCATGTGCTTTAGGCTGCAGCGGTGGGGGCCGCAGGACACGCCGTAAAACAAAAAGCAGCCACCTGCGGCAAAAGAGTTGTAACGGAATCAACTGCTGTGGCCAATCCCGCGACCAGTCAAACTGATCCACAGTCAGCCTGAACTGTCAGTGAAGCCAGGGGCTATCCAGGCGGAGTTTGTGGATCAAACTTTGATACTCTCGCAGTTGTGTCCTCGCTTGATTTATTTCGTGTAGGCCGACCCAGATTCGACGTCTTTGTCCGCCTTGCAGTGTATGCTGAAAAGGAGCGATAGCCAGAAGCTTCCTTTGGTTTGGGTTCATTTGTTTGAGAGCGAGCGAAAGACAAGCAGCGGTCGAGCGACCCAGAGAGTGGATGAGGAGAAGGAGCCCCAACCTGGTCTCACCGAATGTCATTTTATTCATTTTGCGTGTCATTTCATGCGATTTAGTCTCCACTGACTTCTGTTGTGTCATTAAATGCATGAACGACATATAGAAAACAATATCGGGTGACGTAGTATATGGAGCGACAAGCCCGCGCAAGGAGGGGGTCGGAACAAACCAGGGCTTTCACCCAGGAGACCAGAGTTGGTATCCCGTGTGAAACCAAAACTAAATGTTTAGCTGCGTACGTGACCTTCAACCCAAACCACCATGTAGTTTTGTTGCCTAAACCTAACCAAACATACCATGACGACGGAGGTCACCTGACTATCGGTCACCTGACCTTCCTCCTTTCCTGCGCGTCCAAAG
The DNA here is from genome assembly GCA_011952105.1 of Coreoperca whiteheadi. Classification (NCBI taxonomy): domain Eukaryota; kingdom Metazoa; phylum Chordata; class Actinopteri; order Centrarchiformes; family Sinipercidae; genus Coreoperca; species Coreoperca whiteheadi. The sequence goes on along the minus strand of CM022490.1, from coordinate 27,959,013 downwards.
CCCATGAAACGCGGCATCTGTAACGGCGTCAAATGACATGCGTCGACGTGACACGCGAAATGTCCTTTAAAGTGCCGTGTTATTCGTAGCCATCCCATGAGATCACCTTGGGAGCGCCGCTAGCGAGAAAGCTGGTGAATCAGAGAAATAAAATGTTATTTCCTGATTGTTTCACAGCAGTTACGTTCATTATTATTTTCTTACATATTCTTCATATTCTTTATTTTTTTCTGAAAATATTTTTTTTCTATTCTTTAATATCGTTCTTACTATCTTATTGTCCATTTTATATTGTATGTTATGATTCTTGGCCTGCAGTACTTGCTTTACCTTTCTTTTCATATGTTCACATGTTTGTTGTTTTTGCACCAAAATACCAAAGCAAACGTGTGTGTGTGTAAAACTACTTGCAAATAAAGCTGATTCTGATTCAGATTCTAAAGCAGACGCCGGCAGCCCGCAGCACAACCTGCAGCTGCAGTAATTGCCGCTACGCCGATGCGGTTTGGCCACATGTAAGGCTAAAAAGAGAAGAATGTTGTATCAGGCAAATGATACTGTATATAGATGTTCAATGGCTGGCAGAGAATTATTTGAATACAAAGGTTCAATTTCCTGTCATAGAAAGATCACAAAGATACAAAATATGTTTTGCTGCACTTCCCCAGAAAAAAAGTTTTACTTTTCAGATGACTGACTGATATGAATGGTGCGTGAGTGCCTTATTTGTGATGTTTTTCTTGGTTAAAAAGAATGGGTTGAAAAGTCCACAAAGACAAAAATAATACAAAAAGGGAAATAGCTTCAAATAGGCTGCCTTGCCCCCTCTCTCACCTGCAAAATGTCCTCCTCTCCCATCTGCCAGAGGTGGTGAGGTGTTAATGTCCTGTCAGTCCTTAGAGGGGGAGGATACGGTCACTCTGGCTTTAAGCCGGCGGCACGAGTGTGTGTGTGTGTTTGTGTGTGTCCCTGCATACATTCGCGTCCTCGTTAAAGTGTCCATTAATCATTATGTCTCTATCGTGTGTGGGAGAATCAGTTTTTTATGAGTGAACATGTCTGCATATCGTATGGGTGTGTGTTTATGTGTTTAATGTTTTTTACATGCTCTATTTCTATACTTTTGAGGACCAATGTTGTCACAAGGACAGGACCAAAAGCAGACATTTCGCTTCACCTCGTTTGTTTAAAGCTTAAATTAGGGTTTGAACTAGAGTTTACTTTCTATTCTATTCTTAGTTTAGACATATTTTGGAATTAGAGTTGAAATCAGTGTTAAGTTTAGGGTTGAGGTGAGAGGGTTATACAATGAATGTAAGGGTCCCCGTGAGTACAGAAAAACACACACTTATGCAGGTTGCATGCGTGTATGCGTGTGTTGGCTCACCTTCTCCCTTCCTCCCCCCACCTTGTCGGGTCTTGTCCACTTTCCCGTCCTAACAGGAACTGGCGGCAGCAGCGCAACGGAAGAAAAACACAAGAACACCAAATCCGGTCCCAGCACGCCGTCACATCTGAGAGCCTGATTAAGACAACGTGACTGCAGGCAAAACGACTGCGACGAGGAGAGGAAAAAGAGGGAATGTTCTTAGAAGATAAACACAGAGTAGAATCTGCTAGGGAAGCCTTGAATGAAACCCTGAGGATTTTAAGTCACTGGTCAATGTGGAGCATTAAGAGAGCCAATGCTGTTTAAAGATGACAGAGTTAGCTACATTAGGGGTGGAAGCAACAGTAGCAGTCGTGTGGCTATGGTGAGTTTTGTTTTTGTCTCATAAAGGTTTTTCAATAGTGATTTTATTCCTTGAAACTGTCATAAGGCGATTTGAACCAACTTTTGGCACTTTCAACTAATGAACCAATATCAACCAGTTTGTGTAGTCACCCTACAAATGTAGACTTTTGGATTTTACCACCAACATGACTACTGTCATGTTTTGCCAAGGGAAAACTAAGGCTAAAGCGAAGCATGAAAGACCCACATGTCTTTGTGCAACCAGCCTGGATAACACTGCAGGAGACCTCAGGCCACAGGTCAGATTTGGTGATTCTTGCACAGCATGAGTGGTTTTCCATCCAGGACGGACGGACGTAGATGTTAACCTTGATGACGTGCTTGGGATGGATGTGTTGGTTCTCAAATCACAATAAGAGCCTGTCGCCTTCAGCGCTACATCTGACCAACGTAAGTGTGGCTGTTTCTTTCTCTTGCAATCTTTAAAACTGGTGGGAAAAAATTCTTTTGTCATACAGTAAAATTAGAGCGAACCATAGCAGCCAAACTTGGCGACAAATACAACAGAAGGAATTTGTGTACTAACTGACTGTGAGTTTGAATAATAGCCACTTGATTTGCCTAACTCAAACTGTTGAGTGGAAGCCTTATATCAGCTTCAGCTGGACCTAAGAATATCTTCCATTGGAGTTGCGTTAGGATCACTCCATGCCCAGTATGACAAGGAGTAATGATTGCACTGACCGATAACTCTTTTCTTAAATATCGGCATTCTGAGTACTTTACGATCACTTTACTACAGACGCATCACCATTGGAACACTGAAAAATAAACAAAAGACGGTACCTTTATCACTTTAACCTTCGTGGACAAAACGCAAAAGTTAGTTTTCTGTGAGTGGATGTTCCTGGGAAACAATTCAACTAATCTAAACACTTCGGCACCTCAACATTTCAGTTTTTTAACACTTTTTGAAAGTCTCCTGTGTGTGATGTATCAATTAGTGCAACCACCAGTGGCGGCTGGTGATAATTATTTTTGGGGAGGCGCTTTATTTAAATTTTATTTTTTTGGGGGGGGGTTGGGCAAATAAATACACACATTTTACACATTCATTTCCCACATATAATTGAATGAGGAAAGGAAAAACAAAAGAAAACAGCAACAACAGACTAGCATGTTGACTACTTGAACAAAGATATTGCTCTCCTTTCTTTCTGTCCAGAGGGCAAATTTCTCAACGACTCTCTGACTCTGGGCATTGCTAGCATCACGTTTCACCTCTGTTTCTTATAGCAAGCGCGGGTGAAACTCCGAGTGTAGCTTCGTCCTCTGTCACTGGCCTGCGGCTGGATTTGTGAATCGGGTTGGTCCGGTCCGAGATCCTTTATCCTTTCTTTTTTTCCAGCGAATGCCTTGTAAAAGGTTTTTTTGGTATTTGGAATTTGGTTTAACTGCCTCCCCAGGAAGTGTTCCAGGCATGTCCAACCGGGAGGAGGCCCCGGGGAAGACCTAGGACACGCTGGAGGGACTGTGTCTCTCTGCTGGCCTGGGAACGCCTCGGTATCCCCGAAGAGCTGGCGAAAGTGTCTAGGAAGAGGGAAGTCAGGGCGTCTCTGCTTAGACTGCTGCCCCCGCGACCCGGCCCCGGATAAGGGGAAGAAGATGGTGGGATGGATGGATGGTTTAACTGCTGCCATCTCTACGAAAGTGGTTTTGGCGGAGTCGGAGTGACTGTGTCGCCCGCACACTCTCGCAGTAGTGGCCAAGAGCGTAAAGTTGAATGACAGGTGACGAGAACCAATCAGATTGGATAAAATAACATGTATCTAATTCTAATTCGCCAGGGACGCAGTGACCTGCGTCCGGAGGAGAGTCTTTAAGAAACCAATTAGAGACCAGCTTCAGGTCACATGCTGCCTGAAGATTTATGGACTCTGACAGACATCCATTTGTCCGGCGTCCCTCGCCCCTGAAACTGCATGAAACATATTGAAAAACATATAAAATACTTAACCGATTAAACACAGTTTTTATTAAATGCTCAGGCTCTTACTACCAGCCGGCACATCATATGAGTAAACTATTTTATAATTTTTTTTAATTTTTATATCATTTGTGTATACATGTATATTTCTGGCATTTTGATGGGGGCGATCTACTGACAAGCCGCCACTTGAAAACAAGTAAGTTTAAGTATGTTTTCAGAAGTTATTTCAGTGGTGTTCACACTTGAATGACATAAAATGAAAATGTTAACAGCTGACATTTCGCAGCTTTTTGTTCCCCTCTTTTTTATTTCCTCAGGTGTCTCAGACCTGCAGCCTCCATCACAACTCCAGCTTTATTAAGCTGAGTGAAACATCAAGGTCGCAAACCATATAAAGAAAAAGAGCAGAGTGACTCATAACTGAAGTGCTTTTGACTTTTAAAGGTCAGCATTAGCTACCTTTAATTCTCGTTGAATACCAAGTACTGAGCTAACCCTCTGCTCCTTGTCTCTCCTGAGTGCCATTCTTTCGCCAACCACTCGGTTTGATTTCGTCCTTAAAATATTTAAGGTGCAAACTTTCACAAAACTGGATTTACCTTAAAAAGAAAAGTGTATTTGTTCTCTGTTCTTGTTCATTTGGGGTGCTATGTGACCTTGTTGGTGGTTGGTGGCCCGCTCTCATCGTACACCTATATGCCGTTGCTGTGCCAGCTGGTGCCGACAGATTTGAGGAATGAAGGGTTGAGGCGTCGCAGGCAGACCTCCGCCTCGTTTATTGAGAGCAGATGGCAAAGACACGATAAGAATTTGTTATCCGCGGCTATTACAGCCTCTGCTTTGAGCGTTGTTACTGCTTTAACAAACATTAAAATCCTTGCTGTTGGTTTGTTTTGTTTGTTCTTGCATCTGTTGATAGTAGGAAGTCAGGGAATGCCCTTGGATGCAGGTGACCTGGAAGTATTGGCAGAGAGAGAGAAAATAAAGAAAGAGCTCTGTGATTTCAGTCACTTGGGACCAACTCTGGAAAACAAGCAGGGACTAATTAGTTGTAAGAAAGTCGGTCTATCATGTACTTACAACAGTTCTTTGGGGGGGGCAGCACTATCTGAGGAGGAGATGTTAAGGCTGTGTGTGTGTGTTAAGGCTGCGCCAGTATTATTAGTACTACCTTTTATTAGTATCCTGTGTTTTAACTTTCAGCACATAATAAAACTCTTGTGGAGCTGCTGAACCGTTTTGCAGTTTTATTTTCTAATTTGCAGTTTTGTTTGGTATAAAATAATTAATTTTAATGCTAATGTATACTGGCTAAACATATCAGCTGAGGCAGTGGTGGAAAGTAACAAAGAACATTTACTCAGGTACTTGTACTTTACTGCAGTATTTCCATTTTCTGCTACTTTCAACTTCTACTCCACAATTCAGAAAGAAAATTAGTTGCTTTTCCTACATTTCACTACATTTACTTTGATCACTTTAGTTACTAATTACTTTGCGGATTCAGATAAATAATACAAAATCCATTCCGTTATTCCATCCATGTAGCTATGCCCACTTATCCTTGAGGGCCGTGGGGGAGGAGGGCAGAGCCAATCCCAGCTGACATTGGGCGAGAGGCGGGGTACCCCCTGGACAGGTCGCCAGTCAATCACAGGGCTGACACACAGAGACAGACAACGCATTCACACTCACATTCGCACCTCTTCACCTTATAGGTTCAGATAAGACTTTATTGCTTCCTGATGGGAAACTCATTAATAAGAAAATGGCATTAATCAAAAGATCCTGCTGAACTCTGTCTCTACCAGTCTCTCCTCTCTAATTTCTCAGCTGATGTCACCTCTGCAAAAAACTACCGCTCAAAAATCATCAACTCACCTGACTCACACACTCTCTTTAAAACCTTCTCTGCTCTCCTTTCTCTGCCTGCTCCCCCACCTTCATCGGATTTAACAGCTGATGACTTTGCGTCTTTCTTTGTCACGAAAACAACCGCCATCGGCAATCAATTCTCTGCGCTAGCCACCGGTCGACCTCGCACGCATCCCAGATACGTGTCTGCTCCCCTCTTTCTCTCTTCTATCTGAAGCTGACGTTTCCGTTTCATTCATTCTAACCACCCTACCACCTGCCCGCTGGATCCCATCCCCACCCATCTCCTTCAGGCCATCTCTCCGTCTGTTGTCCCTGCTCTGACCCTCATAATCAACTCCTCCCTCACCACTGGGTCGTTCTCCACAGCTTTCAAAGAAAGCCCAGATCACACCGCTGCTGAAGAGAGCCACTATCAATCCGACTCAATTAGAAAACTACAGACCGGTTTCCCTCCTTCCCTTCATTGCCAAAGCTCGGGAACGAGTCTGTGTTGAATCAGCTCTCCTCCTTTCTCACACAGAACAATCTCCTGGACCGCAAAAGCGGCCATTCCACGGAGACCGCACTGCTCTCAGTTGTCGAAGCCCTGAGACTGGCAAAGTGACATCCAAGTCATCTGTACTTATCTTACTGGATCTGTCTGCTGCCTTTGAGAAAGTTAATCACCACGTCCTCCTGTCCTCTCTGGGTGCTATGGGTCTCTCTGGAATTGCGTTGCGATGGTTCAAATCATACCTCTCGGGTCGGTCATTCAGAGTATCCTGGAGAGACGAGGTCTCTGTGTCCCAACATCTCAATTCAAGGGTGCCACAGGGCTCGGTGCTTTGTCCCCTACTCTTCTCCATCTACATGACATCCCTCGGCTCGGTCATTCAGAAGCATGGCTGACAAGCAGCTCCACTTGTCATTTCAACCTGACGATTCAACTGTTTCTGCTCGCATCTCGGCATGCCTGGGTGACATCTCGCTTTGGATGAAAGACCATCGCCTGCAACTGAACCTCGACAAAACGGAAATGCTTGTGATCCCGGCCAACCCAAAGATTCACCACAACCTCTCCATTTAACTAGGCTCATCGACCGGTACGCCATCCAGCACGGCCAGATATCTGGGGGTGGTAATTGATGATCAGCTAAACTTCAAAAGCCATGTCCCCAGCACCACCCGGTCCTGTAGATTCATCCTTTACAACATCAGGAAAATCAGACCTTTCCTATCTGAGCAGTCTACACAAGTCCTAGTCCAGGCTCTTGTCTTGTCCAAACTGCAACGCACTGCTGGCTGGACTCAAACGAACAACGTCTGGTGGTACCATGCCAAAAAGGAACAAAATCACTCTCGCGCACCTTCTCTGAAACCGTTCCACATTGGTGGAATGACCTGCCTGCCTCTACAAGATCAGCAGATTCTGTAGCCGCCTTTAAAAAGCTCCTGAAAACGCATCTCTTCCGTCAACACCTAACTGACAATCGCTAACTTCTTCTTCCTTTCTATCTCTTCTCATTAAAAAAAAAAACAAAAACAAAACCTTCCTATCCATAGCTTTGTATACTGTGCTGGGCTTTAATCAGACTAGTTTTTGATGCACTTATGCTTTTTCTAACCTTGTGTTGTTATAATTGCTTCCATTGTCTTCCTCATATGTAAGTCAGTCAGTCAGTCAGTCATTTTCTACCGCTTGTTCCCGTTTTGGGGTCGCGGGTGACTGGAGCCTATCGCAGTCACTTCGGGCCTTAGACGGGGTACACCCTGGACAGTGGCCAACTCGTCGCAGGGCCATATGTAAGTCGCTTTGGATAAAAGCGTCTGCTAAATGACTAAATGTAAATGTAAATTTAAGACGCTGATCAGGTGACAGGACAAGGTGGGAAGAGTGCTGAGGACATCTATTGGACAGGTGGAACATGTCAGGCGAATATCAGGAGATAAAGTACAGGATTAAACAGTGGAAGCACATGGAGATGAAACTGTGACACAGTGACCCAAAACAGCAACTGCATCAGGTTTTGCCGTCAGTCCTTCAAATTCAAAGAGCAAGGGCTTCACAAGGAAGATCAGAGATCAGAGATGCACCAACAGGAGCAAGGAATACACCAGATCGCAATGGAGCTGCAAGGCGTGTTGGGTCACCACGCTCGCGCTCTCTGATGTAAAATCAACATGAACACAAAACGTTTGCCCCTTCTGAGGTTGTTGAAAAGTATTCTGGGAAATCCAAGAGTTCATTATCTGAGGAAGAAGTGGGCACACATCACAGACTGATTACTCATTTCAGCGTAAGAGTTTCCCTGCAGGTAGGTCCTTGGAACATTTACGTTCACAAACACCCTCAATACCACTCAAAAGGCCATGATGGAAGGTGGCTGTAGAAGTTGAAGTATCAACTCAAGCTTTTTACTCAAGTAAAAGTGTTAAAGTAAAAAAATGCCATTAAGGACAAAAGCTTAGGCCGCACCACAGGGGCCTATAGTGCACTCCCCCACCTCCTCAAAAACACACGTTTCTATAGGCCATAATGACTACTATGTTATATTAAAATGTTAATGTTGAAACATGTGGGATGCACTAGGCTGTCTGTTTCAGCTGCATATATGCCCATTCAACATGAACGCATTTTAGTACAATGCAAATACATTAAAGAACAATATATGTGTCCTACTGAGCATTAAAGTGTTTCATGGAGCGGAAGTTAGTTGCTTATAAGTATTGAAATTCACTCTATCCTTATGGCGCCATTTATCTAGATAGGTTTCTTTTTGTTTAGTTTTTTTGTAACGTTGACAAGCCGGAATGAAAATAAGCTCAAATGAAATAGGACTAACAAGGCTATTTTTAAAATGTAAGGAGTAGAAAGTACAGATAATTGCGTGAAAATGTGAGGAGTAGAAGTAAAAAGTCGGCTGAAAAATAATAAAGTATAGATACTCAAAAATTCTACTTAGGTAAGGTAACGAAGTACTTGTTACTTGACAACTCTGCATTTAAGATTGATTGAAGGTTGATTTCACTAAACTCCCTGAACAGATTATATCATGTGACAGTGAAGAAATCCAACGTAAATCACCAAACATAGGAAGAAGGCCTCGTCTGAAGGTACCTGAGGCTGAGTGAGTCATCTGTGAGCAGATTAGACAGCCGTCTATCACACAGGACGGAGGAGAAACAGCCTCAGCTTCACTCTTTAAGGCTCGGTCTCAAAGGTCAGAGAGTTTGGTGATGTGATCGCCCTGACAGGCCCCGCTTTCCACAAATGATGTCACCCTCCTCCTCCTCCTCTTCTTCTTCTGCCGTCCATCCACTCACAGCATCAGAGAGGTTCTCTAAGAGACTGGCTTCTGCTGCTCGCCGTGAACACTCAATCAACTTTATTAATCGCTATTTTCTTTCAGAAGGTCTTTTCTGGCCATGAACTTTCTTTGTTGCTCGCTTGAGATCACATTCTCCCTCTTTGAGTCTTCCTTTTCTTTCAGTGTACTGTACATGTTTCAGACTATAAACCCTAAACCTCTTATTTTAACAGGGAAGGTTAACAAGGTTATTTGGTACTAAATGATGGACACACAAGGAGACTGTGACAGATGAAAGAAATATTGTTGGTCATGATGTGCTTCATCCTACAACCCTTTTGGATCAAATATTGTGTGTTTTTGTTTTTTTTAAAGGGGCAGGTCATTTTATTTACTATTCTGTCAGCAAAGCCCTATTATTTTTGTCTAAAACTGTCAAGACAGTCTAAAAAATACACTTAGTACATTATGTTTACCCGTCAACTCTTTCATAAATGGTTTCGGTATCTATGTAAAGGCTCAAAGGAGGTGAACTCGGTATTTATTTATGAATGAACTTTAGTTGTGAGGCGGACATGATTATTTTTTCAAAGACAATGTTTTCCCAAGATGACGTGCAGCATAGCCTTGTGTGTGTGTGTGCGCTGTTCAGGATCATCTGGGTCACATTAAATGGTTTGGTTCTTTCTGGGCTTCCAACATTTTTAGTAATCTATCAAACTACGATCCTGGTATCAGAAAGTTGATCTTTCCCTGCTCGTGACACTTCTTCTCCTCAGAGGTGAGAGCATCATCGCTGCTTAATGGCTGCTTTCTGCTTTGTAAAGCATTATCTATGCATTTTCGCAAAGAAAAACAACAACCTCATCAAACGTCCTGGCGTCAGTGCACAGGCTACGGGCTTCTTATCAAGTTTCCGATGGAGGCTGCTCTCGAGCCACTTGGTTCATCGCTCCTGTCACTCATGAAAATAACATTTTCTAATTTGATCAAATTTTAGCAGAAGACAATTCTCAGCAAACTGGACCTTTTGGAAAATAATAGTAATTTCAGTTGAAGAGGGATGTGTTGAGGTCAACTTTAGATTTACTGAAATTAGTGTTAAAAGGGAATTGAGTTTATTGTATTTTTAAAAGGTTATCAAAACGGTGTGTTGGCAACCTGGAAAAGGACCCAAATGCAGACATCTTGACAGAGGATGACAACTAGTTTATTTTAAATTAACATGCAGGCAGGTTGTAAACAGGCAATGTGCAGGTGTAAAGCCAAAACAGCCCGCGCAGACAGAACCAACACAGTGATGACGACAAAACCACAACTTAAATACCCTCAGGTAGGGGAGAAAACGAGACACAGGTGAACACAATGACACAGGTGGAAACACTCAGGGCAACCAGACAGGAAGCAAAACTAACAGACACATAAGGGAGCAGACAAATTACAAAATAAAACAGGAACAAACAGCATACAAACCCCAAACCCTGACAAACTGTTTTGTCTCAGGCTTCGTGTCGCTGCTGAGCTTTCGATGTTTAACCAAGACCACAATCTTTCCCTAATTTGGGCCAAGTGCTTTGAGTGACTAAACATAATCAAACATTAATCGTGCTTTAGTTGTCATAAGCGGAACGTTGCAAGAACACTCTCTGAAAACAAATCAAATATGTTGTCATTGGACATTTACAGATATGTTCAGTGTGTTGCAAATGCAAAGTGTATAAAGATACTTTTTAGCAGACAGGGTTGGTTATGTGACTTACAGACTATCCAAAGAAACAACCTCAGACACCACCCTTATGAAGGCAAGTTAGCAAAAAATATTTCGGTGAGAAAGCATATGTATTTTACTTTTATATTGGAGAGGAGTTGTTTATTTTGATGGACAGTGACAACAACACAAACTACGGCCTTAAAAATGACCACTGGGCTGAATCAACCCCTCACGTCTTAAAGGACACAGCTGCCGTTTTACCTGCTTCTTTTCACCCAGTTGAAGAGTGGGCTTCTTTTATACTTTTAACTCAGACTACACAGACATTACTTATTAGTAGGATCAATTTGTTGATTTTGGCTTTTTCTTGGGATATGTTGGTAATAATAAAAAGAGAAAATATCGCCAGCCTCATCGTTATATGGGTTTAAAAAGTAACATTCACTGCAGGGTTTATTGAACTGATTGCACATGTTTGCTGCTGTGTCCCTCTCATGTGATGCTTCGAGAGATCATGCGTCGCGACAGACTGACAGTTCAGTCAGTAGCACCATCATTTCATCGTATTGGATAGAAAAGCCATTTGTGTCCTGTTGGTGCAGTCATGCAGCAGTTAGAGTCCTGCGGTAGGTTGGAAGCAGTAAATTATCTCCTCCCCTCTCCGTCCATAACCGCTCTGCATCCTGTTTACCAAGTGTTCCTCTCTGCTATGAGCTATGGCCTTTGGCTCCCTGTGTAATGTACAGTATCAAATTGCTTCTCTTAAAGGAGCAATCATGCAGCACTCCAGGGGATGCTGAGCGCAGTAATTGAACATTGGCTAGGAAGCCGCTGACGTACAGTATGACACCTCTGGGCTCTGACTGGGCGCTGAATGCTACGGTGTTGCGGCTCGCTTTGGCCCGGTTTAGAAATATGTGAATGGCCTCAAGTCCAAGCTGGGAAACTCAGTGGAGGTGAGTGGCAGATACTTCCTCCCCTTCCCCAGTAATCAGGAATACATAGATGCACTGGGTTGGCTCCACGTATAAATTAACTGAATCTCACCTGTAGGTGTTGGGGAGGGATTTTTGATAAGTCATGACCTCATGTTGCAAATAATCCTCTCAAATTAGGAGCTTTTCTGCACCCCTATTATCATTCCTCTCTTTCTTTTAGTTCTTTCTTAATTTTCACCTTTCAAATGCTAAATTGTGCACTCACATTACTTAATTTGCTTTCCCCTCTATAACAACATCTTCACAAAGGAATGCCAAAGAAATCCAAATGTTGTGTTTGCGGACCAAACAAACGTACCGAGACCTCCTTGAAGAGGTGGTGAGAACATGATCCGACCTCGAACAGACCCAACTGCAAAAGGCACTGATCATTTTTGGACTAAACCAGCTGCTTTAGTCAGCTGCGCTGTGCATTATGTTTGTTGATGCTCCATTAACCAACCAATGTAATAGATTATGACCAAAACCAGCCCGCGCAGGCGTCTCTCCATAGTTGCGTTGTCTCGGTGTTGTTTGCTGGCTTTCCCTCTTCTGTTGGACTTTTCCCGCATGTCACTTCTGACCAATCAAAAAGCAGTTTAGGAAATACGCCATGGCCAACGAGTGATCTGGATGTTGCCACGTGACTGCATTTTGTTTCGTTTGAACTGGTTCGGACCAAAGCGATCAGTGTGGTGTGAAAAATGCTACAATGTATAACTGTTTGCCCTCGGTTCGGACCAAATGAACCGAACTGGAGATGTGAAAGCACCCTCAGTCCAACATAAAAATAAAACTCTCGTGAAGTCAAGTGTGCAGCGAGAGTGCCGAGGTGACTGGGACTGATGGAACGAAGGGGAAAACGGAATGTTATTGATTTGAGGGAATCAATAAAGTAATTTCATTACTGGAGGGAACATATTATTACTTTGAGGGAATGAATTTGGTCCTTTAAAGGTAACAATGTAATGAAATAAGTGCAGTGTGCAAATGGATACTTTGAGAGAATGATAGATCCAAAAGTTTGACACCTCTACGACTTTGTTCCATGCTGATAAAAAAATGACAAGTTTCACATAATGTAGAAGATCACAGCACTTCATCGGATGCTTGACACAGAGATGTCAGTTCTACTGAGCGGTGAGTAGAGCCTTACTGAGTCCTTTGAGCTATCGGCACATATGTTGGTCAATAAGTAACAAAAAACGTCAGTACAGAAGTGCCAAAGATAACGTTTGCAGTGGAAACAGTGTCACTATTACAGAGTTTGTCCAGCAGAGAGCACTGACAAGTTTATTTAAACTATATATTATGATAATTCTTAACCAAATATAAGAGATTGTTATATGATTATTTTGTTTGTTACATGTGCATGTTAAAAAATGTATACTGGCCAATATATTGCAATCCTTTTTTTTTTTTAAACTATCGAATTATCAATTGGTGGTGTTCCTTCTGAATCTGGTGTCCCTTGGGATGTGCTTCTCTCTTTATAAAATGCTTCCCGTTGTATCAGATATTTTCAAAATAATAAGTTAGGAAGCTAGAATGTACAATTCTATTTTTGTTTGGCATCAGTCACCCACTTTAAAAACTCCCATTCAGGCCAAACAGACGCAGAATCACTGCGACGTTTTGCTTGCAGTCTATTAATGTGTTTTTAAAGTAGCGGCATCTCAGTTGACACATCTTCTGTCTTCTTATCCCTCCCTTTGATATCCATTCTTACGACATGGCTGCACATAGAGGGAAAGCACTAAATAACAGGGACATCTGACAGTGTAACACAATCCAAACCTACAGTCCTGCCTCCTTGGAGCCTCCTGGAAAAGGTTTTTTTTTTTTGTTTTGCTCACTCACTCACTCCCTCTCTTAGCCCAAAAACATTAAATCCTTCATATTCTTTGCGGGGCCATTGTACTGGATTATGTTATATTTTCGTGTGTTCCTGTTATTTTGTGCACCCTCCCAACTATCTACAACATGCCTCTGTTCAGTGATGAGGGCAAACGCACTGCAGTGTGAACATTAACTGCAGGACACCGTCCTCGCTGTCCGATGGTCTCTGCGTCACGGCTGCACCTACAGATGCAAACCAACCACCGGCGCTGAAATATAATTGCCATTCAGCAAATATCTCGGCGTGCCGGGCTGCGGCGCGCACGCTCATAAACTCCCCCGCTGGAATAGCTGCTCGGAGACGGACGGGGGCATTACTCACCGCGCCGTTATTGTTCACAAATAAAACCGGGGCGTAATAAAAGCGATCCTTTAAAAAATTCATGTGAGCGTGGAGGCTAAGCGCTGTGGGTGGTGGAGTGTGGGAAGAGGGTGTGTGTGTGTGTGTGTGTGTGTGTGTGTGTGAGAGAGATGGGGGTGTAAGTATGAAGCTTTGTTTTAAATTATTCTGGTCATTAAGCTGCATCAGCGCCTGCGTGTCACAACTCTCTGCCCTTTGCCTGAGTGTGCGAGTGTATGTTGTTTCCTGACAGCATATGTATTTATTGGCCTGTGTGTGTGTGTGTGTGTGTGTGTGTGTGTGTGTGTGTGTTTCCATATGCTTATGAACAGTTAGGTGCTTGTGTGTGTATGCATGGATAGGCATGGATATATAGTGTATGTGTGTGGGAGCATTATGTTTTTTGGATTGTGTAGAGCATGTTGTGTATGTGCGTGTCGTACCTGTGAGTGTGTGTAAGCGCGTGTTGCAGTATAAGCATGGATTTATGTGTGTGCACACATATATATTTCTGTGTGTGTTTGCATGTTAGTACGTGTGTCACAGAGTAACTGTGTGTATATACAATATATACCAAAGTATGCGTGTGTGTCCATCACTTGATGCCTGTGTTCGTGAATCTGTGTGTTTGCATACACACTTAGTGTGTCTCTTGTGCTTGTATCTTTATGAGGACCAGTTTTAGTTTGAACTGGCTGAGTGAGAACATTTTGTTCAGTCTCCACTTCTACAAAGGGCTGTCGGAGGGTTAATGTTCAGCACAGGCCTAAAACTGAGACCCAAACGTGACGTGTAGCCGCATCCTTACTACTGTTTATTACAACTATCTAGCTCTGGCCATTGGTTTTATTGGCTCTGGTAACATCATCACCCAACAATTTACAGATAGACCTCCTGGTTCAGTTTTGACCTACTGTACTTGCTAGGTTTCCTGTGCAATGAGTGGTTATTTGCAACATTTCAGGTGTGCTCAGTTTCAGTTTTCTCTCCAAATAAAGTGATAGCTGTTTGGCGGAAATGTCTTCTTGCTTGCCTGTCTGTCTGATTCCTTGTGCTTGTTGCTCTGGTGGACCTATTTTTGCCAATTTTGCCACGATGTGAGATCTCAGCAATTACTTTGGTGAGTGCAATGTTATCATCTCTCATGGAAATACTGGGCAAAAGCTACAAAAATAAAACCCAAATTGCAATGGAAAGTTGAGTACTGTCTATTTGCCTCCTCCCACCGGGCGCCGGTTATCTAAGTACGTCACGCATGTTCTTAATGATTGGCAGTCACACAGAGAAATTTCTTTAAAAGATTTATTTAAAAATAATGGAACCTGAAACAGGCCAGATCCTGCAAAGATCTATTAAGAGGTCAAGACTTTAAGGTTAACATTAATGACTTTAAGGCATTATGGTTAGGCATGTAGTTGGGATGGTTAAGGTGAGGCATAGGGGCTAGGGAATGCATTATGTTAATGATGGTCCTTGCAAGTATAGTATGTTACTGTGTGTGTGTGTGTGCAATTGGAGACTGCAGACTGCTGACAACCTCTCATACACATATGAATGAAACCTGAGCATTAGCATGCTAACTGCGGTCGTCCAGGAGCCGCCCGGCGAGCGGAAAGAGAAAATTGTTATTCCGGCGCCGTTTGTCATCTCGCAGAAGGAAGCGGAGACGGAGGAACATTTCATTAAAAACACGAGAAACAGAGCTGCAGGAGGGAGGCCAGGTAAGGCAAAGCCACCCCTAAGCACAGGATTTTATCTTAATGTTAATATTTCTCTATTTCTTGTCTTTGTCTTTCTTTTTGTGAGATCTGTGGAGTAGCTGGGCGAGGGGGGGGGGGGGGGGGGGACCTGTTTTTTTCAAACCCCCCCCTGTTGAAGTGTCTTTGCCCTCTCTTTTATACACACCTAGGGGTGTATAAGAGACAGGTGTGTGTGTGTGCAATTGGAGACTGCAGACTGCTGACAACCTCTCATACACATATGAATGAAACCTGA
>CM022490.1:27884598-27943144 GCA_011952105.1 Coreoperca whiteheadi | reverse complement strand
GGTGGGGGGGGGGGGGGGGGGGGGGGGGGGGGGGGGGGGGGGGGTCCTGCTTTTGTCAAACCTCCACCTGCTGAAGTGTCTTCGACCAGTCCATATTAGCTCCAGGGTCACTACACTCCAAGGGAAACCTAAAAAGGAAACGACACTTTCCAGTCACCAGTCGGTCAGTCCAACACTTTGGTTCATAATGAAATATCTCAAAGTAACATTTTACATTCTTTCTGTCCTTCAGGGGAAAACATTGTCTATTGTCATACACACAGCCCTTTGCATTTCAACATATTGAGCTCATTTGCCAACATTTCGTGAATCCAGACCGCCCTCCCTTGCTCCTTCCCTCCCCTTTACCGCCTTCTGTCCGTCACTCCAATCCCTCTCTCGTCTCCGAAAGTCTTCCATTATGCAACAGCTCACCTTTAGCACCTCACCTCTCCTGCTGTCTCTCGGACTGAATCTAGTTTTGGACTTTATTGTCCTTGAAATTAGGTTTGCAGCAAAGCGTGCCGCACAGTACACACAAGAAACAACATCTACAAGGAACATACGAGACACACACATTGAAATGAAGCGTGGAACGAGCGGAACATTGACTGACCTTCACCTCCTATTTCTCTCTATCTTCCTTCACAGTCATCCATCCATCTCTCTGCCTTTTCTACCTCCTCTGGTCTGCACTTGTTTGCTCTAAAGTATATCTGAAGTATTCCTAAAAGCATAAACACAGCTACCGGTGTGTTTCTTTAGGCACCTTGAGGTTAAGACACACATTCAAAATTACTTTTACTTTGTTTTCCATGCCCATATTCCATGTTCCTGGATATGTATATGTAAAAATTCAGCGTGCATGCATTTTTTGCTCTAACTTTTATTTGAAAATCCTATTCCTGATCAGTTAGAAATACACCACATTATAAAAACAAGAATCTTTTACAAAAAACAAACAAATGTTACCATAGTGGAGATGACTGGTGGTCATCAGTTACTGGTCAGACTAATGAAGAATTCACTGCAGCATGTAAATAATGGACGTCAGACATAAACACAATTACTTGCCTTAATGCACCATTAGTTTTTGTCTGTGAGACCATCTGACTGAGGATTGGCAGGTTCAAAGTCATTTTTTCCCCAGTTTATAGGCCAGTGAGAAGATTTCCTACCATCTGGTGAGTTTGTATTTTCAACATTCTGCTAGTAACAGCATCCATGAGTAGATCTGCGACTTGAATGTCGAAATTCAGGTGGATAGCTGTACTGTGATATGGTCCTGGATCAGCTCTAATAGACTCATATTGTATGAAATGAGCCTGTCCTGTGCAGAATTGCTAATGTTGCTGGAAAACGTCTGGATTTGACCTTAACTTTTTGTTCCTTTCCCCGCTCTCGTCCATCCTCCAAGTGAGACCAAATTCATCACAAAACGAGCCTGAAGTGATTTTAAAATAGGACCCCAATGTCCCAGAAGCCTGTGCTTTTCTGTTTCCCCTCTCCTCGCTGTCCTGAGGCCGTAAAGCAATCCAACAAATTTCCCACCAAAATGAAATAATAAAGTAATGTTAAAATGCCACATGCAGCCCGTTTTATGAAGGTCTCACTGCTTTGTCTCCCTTTTACTTTCCAAATTTACTCTTCTTCCAAAGCTTCACCTTCAGCATTTCACCCCTCTGTCTTTCCCTCTCTTTCGCTCTCATTTCCAATCTAAATTAGGAAAAGTCCATTAGATCATGGAGTGCGATTCCTCAAACACACATGGGCACACAGAAATGCATACACACACCTGATGTGGACCATAAATCGTTGTCTCCATTATAGTTCTGCCAATAGTGCCTCCATGCTGGCTGCACAGCGTCTTTATAGTGCGGCTTTGATGTATATGTTGGGCCGGGCCGGGCGGGAGGGGCAGGTGACAGAATGAGGTTGGGAAATGAGCAAGAGGGGGACTCACAACAGATGAAGAGGAGGAATACAGCACCAGTACAGAACACTAGTGGGACAGAGAGAGAAAGGAGACACAAATACAGGGCATAGCATACCGCTGGCGCACAATGCACATTCAAAAACCTGTGCATACGGGTTACCATCTATGCACACTGATGCTCCACAACAGCCACAATGCCCTGGACTGACATTTCCAGCCTTCTGACGCGTGATCACGTCGTCTGTCTGTACAGTACGTCTGGAGAACTCTGGCAGTGAAATGATAACACTGCTACACGTCATTGCTGGTGTTATTTTATTTATTTTTTTGCCTTTAATAAGAGGGGAAAGGAGAAGTGAGGATGAGCCATGAGAAACTATGAGTTGTGTCCCAGTTGAGGAGCTCGACTGCCAAACTGCGCAGCCCACTACGGCGCGTCCTTCAGAGGAACTGAAGGCCAGGCTGAGCACAGAGCTTGGACCCAAATGCAGATAACGCAGGCAGATGAACGATCTTTACTTGGTCAAGTGGCAAGTAAGAAGTCAACAACAAAAGATCAGTCCAAAAGGCAGTCAACCATGTGGTCCTGCAGGCCGAGACAGACAATCGAGTCAGAGAAAGGGCTTAAACACACCATGAAATTGACACAGAGTATTGGAGGTGGAGGCTGAGGAAGGAGAGGAAGAGGATCAGCAGAGGCCATGACAAGTTTGACCTTAATGACATCAAACTAAAGATGCATTCTGACGTTTTATCAACTTGTTAGGTAAAAGGATTCCAGAAGAGATTAAAACATGCCAGGGCTCATCAGGAGATTTAATTCATTTCTTCAGTTGTAGCGGCAGGCTTTCTTTTGCTATTAAGTTGCCTACAAATACAGAATTAATTATTACATATTAATATAATTAGGTCATCGATTACATTTGTCCCGCTCAACACTCACAGTTGTGTTGCCCCATGTTTTTTGTTTTTTTAATAAAACTCCCTGACAACTAAGCACGCCTCATCCACTGACGGAAAGCTCTGTGAAACTACTGCTTTACGCAAGGACAAGAAATGAACTCAGAAGTTGAAGAAAACAACACTGTTTAATGTTGTACATTACTAATTAATGTGCACGAGTTAAAACAAAGTGTATCCCTGTTACTTGCTCGGCTCTGTACTTTGGCTCATCGCTGCTTGTAGTGGCATTAGCCTGCTGTCCAGTAGCCTGACTGCCTGATTTTGGCCATTATAAAGACGAATGGCACGCTACAAATACAAAATGTCGAACTGCTCATAAAAGACTGCACTTCTCAGCCACGACAAAGACATTAGCAGCCAAGTCCAAGAGACATTTTATTTTCTAAACTTTCTTTTGAGGTTGGAAATGATTTTTTATATATATATATATATATATATATTAATATTGGCATCACAAATGACAAAATGACCTTTTCTAACAAGAAGTGTGGGAGCTCCGCTCAGCTCCACCGCTGCTGGAGAGTGCTCCGTTCCCCCTCCGGCCTGCTTGGGAGTGCTAAGCCTGTAGTAATTGCTGTTGTGTGTGTGTGTGTGTGTGTGTGTGTGTGTGGCTGCTGCAGTACTGTCAATAAGTGCTTGATGGCCCAGCCGGTGACTGCCTCTCCCTCTCGCTCTCTCTCTGCAGCAGCACCGAGGAGATGGATGGTAAAAGAGCCGGCCCCTCAGCGACTTTTATCTCCCTCTCGCCTCTCCTCCATCACTCTGTCCTGAATCTTCTGCCATTTCCCCCCCTCTGGTCTTCGTCCCATTCGCTCTCTACTTCTCTCTCTCTATCTGTTGGCCGCCCTCTCCCTCTTCCTTTGCCTTTTTGTGTGAATGAATGTTTCTCATTTCTGTTCCCTGCAGACAGTCTTTCCATGCCATCCTTTATGTCGCTGTCTGTCCCCTTCCCTCTCTTCTTGAGCTTTTAAAAAATACTGTTTTGGCTATAGGACTACAAATCTCTCTCTTTATCTGTCTCTGTTGTTTTAGGCTCTCTCTGGGCTTGCTGCTGTGCAGTGTGGATTTAGGCCAGTTAACTCACTGACAGACTTTACTATGAGCTCTGGATGCTCCCTGCTGTAAAAACAGTCATTTTGTTATTGTAAAATATTTGTGATTGTCGGTATATTTCTGCTTCTCAACCATCCCTGATCCTTCCTCTCCTCTCGCTGTTTTTATTAATATTTCTCATTGTTATTATTCGTCAGTTTTTCTCATATTCAATTCTTCTCCTCTTTCAGTTCAGATTTATTCAGGTGATAAAAATGGAATTTCTGGAGAGTCCATAGGTCACAGTCCCGTGCACGGCTGCTGAAGAACACAGTTCTCCAGGGTGCCAGCCAGAGCAGGAATTGATTCAAATGTCAGGCCAGTAAAGGTGTATCCTGACTGACTTAAGTTATTTATTTAGTTGTACAAAACTTACAAAACTTCAGGTTTACTCATTCAGCAGGGAAGATAACTATGACTCCTCGCCATTACTGATTCTTTCACAGAAAATATTGTTATATTCTGTAAATTAAAAAAAGCGCCAACCTCCAATAACCAAAGCTGTCTGGGCCACAAGGCTGGACTGGAGCATCTGAATCTAGTTTTCTCGGACTTGGTTGCATCTCTGAAGTGTGAAACTCACTTGTGAGAGCTAATAAATGGGTGTATTTGTTGACAATTTATTGATGAATTTCATATGTTATTGAAATTGTAGCTGTTGTGAGCCAAGATTAAATGAATGATGAAGTTGCCAAGGATAGGGAACGAGGGAGGGAGCTCATTGTAGCCTTGCGTATATCTCACAGGGTATGAAGAGTAGATCTAACATCTAAATTAGCTGCAAACATGTTTTTAATCCGCTTGTAAAACACACACAAAAAAAATGGTAAGACAATTTTTAATGTGGATAATATTTGAAATGTTTCAGCTGACCAAAGAAACTGCCAGTGGACATTGGACCTGTGGTGGAGGTGGACAGAGCAGTAACAACAACTGCAACCCGATGTCACCGCATCCAGTGGACACCCAGGGTTATGGACAGCAGTGTTTCACAGCCCTCTCCGGTTGAAAGTTTCAGGTCTGTTGCACCAGCATCACTGGTGCTTGTGTTCTGTGGCTGCGCTTGATTTGTGTTGCTTGTTACGTTGTGTCAAGGGCAAGAAAAAAAACATTAAAAACTTAAATGGAGTGCAGGCGGCATGTATGACAATAATACCTATCAGATGATGATCAAACACCAGCAGGTAGTGGAGTTACTGTGGTAAACTAGTACCAAAGAAACAAAGTGGCATAGCACATTGTGTAAAAACAAGTGTTGAAGCTGCTATTTGAAGTGCATTTTTAGCCACACATATCTAAAAAAAAAAGAAAAGAAAAAAGGATAAAGGTCATAATGAAGCCTGAATTTCTCATTCTAATTGGAATTGAAGCTATCTTGAACTCCTACCATAAAAAAAGTGCATCAGCCACTACGTTTTATTGTAGTCTATTCCAGATGAACATTACAGTCGGACAGAGACCTCAAACTCACTCGGTTTTGTAATTAGCGAGCATGCGGCCTGCAAGAGAGTAATGAAAAACAAAATGCAGCCATCTGAATGGAATTACAATGAAACTGAGGGCCATTTCATGGCTCTTCTCATTGCCTTGCTTTCACTGGTGATATACAATGCAATTATACAGTCTTGCGCCAAGTTAGAAATAAAGGGCTTGTGGGTCGGGTGGGAGTTTGAATACTAAAAGCACTGATAGTCTAATAGCTACTGGCTAGTTTTGGCTTCCGTTCAGAAAGTGTGAAGCTCGAGCTAATAAAAGCCGACGGTCTCCTGTGGTTTCTAAAGACAGTTCATAATCTGCTGTTAGAGCAGACTCTCTCAGAATCTAAATAATATATTATTTAAGTCTCTGTATGCAGCAGAGCTACAGGCTATAGCTCCCGCAGACCTCTCTGAATGTTTCAGTTCTCTCTTAACTCCTCTTTCTTTGGGTAAGACACAGATTTGTGAAATGTCGTGGTGAAAAGTAAAAACCCCAGCTTTAGTATTGTGGGGTTGAATGTAGATTTCATCCTCCACCGTGAAATGACAATGGCAGTGTGAAAATACGAAGTTTAGCTTGCATTTCAGTTTGAGCACGTAATTGCACATAATGTTTAAAAGAGTCTGACAAGTTCACAGCCAGTTTATCAGCAGGTTTACAACACCTTTGATACAATCTCAGTAACAGAATAACAAATGAAAAGAAAAGCTTAAATGATTAAAACCACAGAAATACAGGAGGGACTCACACGTGCCAAGTTGATGATGTTGAATGTTGTAGAATTTGTAGATACTTGAAGTTTTTGGTGGAGGTTGAAAACAGTAAGTAGAAGTTCACCTGAAAAATAAGTATTTTATCTTCCCAGATCTGAACATGAACCTGAACATTTCAGTCACTCTGGCATTCACAAGTCATTGCACAAGTCGTTTTAACACTTGAGCTTTTGTATGGATTAAACAAACGAGATACAACATGTTAACCAGTGAGCTTCAGAGGTGCTGGTCGGGGGATTTTGTGACCTTTGGAAGGAGCCAGACTAGCTGTTTCCCCCTGTTTCCAGTCATTATGATAAGCTAAGCGAGAGCACAAGTGTGGTCAGCCATCTCATAATACTCTCATTAAGAAAGCGAATAAGCCTTTCACCCAAAATGTCGTTTCATTACTTTAAGTTCTGCAGTTCATCAGTACGGGGGTCATCGGTCTGTCATCAACCTCTTAACCACTCGATCTGCGTGTGCTATGTTCCCGTTCCTAAAATAAAAACCAAAACCAAACACCATGTGAGTGTTGGAGGTAGGGGAGATATCATGTGTTATAAGAGACCTAGTGTGATGGTCCTGACGTAAATTAAAGGCAAATGTTAACGCTTACTCACTTACCCAAACACACTGTTATTGCTTTCCAAAATACTTCTCCCCATTGGGACATATTTACAATCTGCCTTTGACATGCTAAACCTCTGCACTATGGACATTTGAGAGACACTGCAATTTTCATATAGAATTTCCAAGGAATTCAATGAAGTTGAGTTTGCAACCAACACCTGAGATAAGTAATCTTAACTTGTACAAACTGTTAATTAACGTCAGTCAGTCATTTTCTACCGCTTGTTCCCGTCGGGGGTCGCGGGTGACTGGAGCCCATCCCAGTGGCTTCGGGCCTTAGGCGGGGTACACACCTGGACAGCGGCCAACTCGTCGCAGGGCCGACACAGAGACAGACAACCATTCACACTCACATTCATCCACTACGGTTAATTTTGGGGTCATCGATTAACCTACACATGCATGTCTTTGGACGGTGGGAGGAAGCCGGAGAGCCCGGAGAGAACCCACGGTAACACGGGGAGGACATGCAGACTCCACCCAGAGAGATTGTGTGACATTGGTCTGGTCTGGGATGAACCCACGACCTCCTTGCTGGGAGGCAAGAGCTCTAACCACTCTGCCACCGTGAACCGTCAATTAACGTATTTATTTAAAAAAAATACTAAACATTTGCTTTTAGGAAACTAAGAAAATCAATATTGTTGGTTTTCTTTCTAATTTTCAGTCTACTTTTACTGTTTTTGTCCCCTCTCTCTTCTTGTTGAGTATATTTTTCTCTGCTCCTCTTTTCCCATATGTTACTCTCCCTCCTTTGTCTCCATTCTCTTTCATCTCAACCTCAATTTTGGTATTTTCCCTCCCTCTTCTCTATGTGCCTTTTCATTCCCTCCCATCTCATGTCTCTCTCTGCGTCCGTCTCTTTCTCAGGGCACTCCAGCTCCATCACCGCCTCTGTGGCCGAGGCGACTGACAGTACCCCGTGCCTTTAGGGATTTGGCTTCGGTGACCACTTATGAGTCAGCAGCGAGAGGAAGAGAGAAACCAAAGGAGGTCATCGAGCTACCTGAGTCTCCAGATGGAAATTTTCTTGCTGCTTTGATCAGCCATTTGTCTTTGAAGCGCTTCATCTACAGTGTGGGCGTGAAAGCGATGTCAGCACTGAGTGATTAATGCTACAAAATGTTTTCCTAAAGTGGTGAGGAACGGAGCTCGTGGGTAATTTAAAGTATGTTTTCAGAATGAAAAGAAGGTTGGTTAGATCCCAGAGTAAAAACAAATAGTCATTTATAATACAGGAAGAATGGAAGTAGCAGCAAAGTTACTGATAGGAACAGTGACAGCAATAAAAGCAAATCAAAAAAGTAATAACTGTCTTATCATTAGTGCCAATGACATAAGTGTAGTTGTAATAGCAACAGCATCAGTAAGAATTAAGAGGCAATTAAGACAAGTACAAATATTTAAAGCACAAGCAAGAACCAACTTTGCTTCCTGTGAATTACATGCACATAAAAATAGTTTGGATTGTTGGGAGCTTTTGGTAGGAAATGTTCACTGGCAACATTTTGCTTTAGTTCAGGAGGTATTACAGTATGTTCTTATATGCAGAGGGCGGTGGCTGGTTGGGCGAACAAAACAGATTAAACACAGAAAGCAAGAAGTTCCCGTCCCATCTCATGGGTCAAGTCTGCCATAACTTGTTTTTTGAGATAAACATAAAAACCTTAATGTGTCATTCAGGCAGCATCATTTTTCTTACAATACATAAACATATCTGCCATTAGTTGAACATTAGTTCAGTTATGTATGAACATAACTGATCAGTCCAACTTCTTGTGTCACATCATTCCAGAGCTAAGACACTGGCCTTTAACCTGGTCCGAAGATGTGTTCATGCTCATATAAACCATGAGATACAATAAAATGAATAAATAAAGGCTAAGAAATATAAGTAGAAGGCAGTCCAGGAGGGGGTTTATACGTTACTAATAAGAATTTCAAGTCAAGAGGAGTGAAGAGTCTGGGTGCAAACCTCTGAAATAATTGCAACCAAAGTACTTTTACAGACTAAAACGGGTTGTCAAGAGGGTAAGATAGCATGTGTGACAGTTCCAAGATTTTTTCCGAAGAGTCCTTTGTGTTTGAGAGAACGCGATGCTCTGTGAAAAGACCCAAACTAACTATACAAAGATCACAGAACACTCAAAAGCATACATGTGGACCCACGCGGTGCCAAGAGAGCTAAATGCAGCCGAGGCAAACAGAGAGCTCGGAGTGGAAAGTCATGTGTCTGTTCAGCAGATCAGTGGCTGTGCAAACAGCAGAGAGTCTGGATCTTTGAGCCTGTGCGATGGGACTCTGAGGCTTTGAGTTTAAATTCGGTCAGGGTAGTCTCAGTCTCAAAGGGGTACACAAAATAATGGGAACATTCCTTGAAGTGCTTAAGCTTTGAATAACCTAATTGCAGTTACAAACACTGCTACAGAGGTGGCCATGTTTGATGCCAGTTAGCATTTGTTAACTGGCAGCTTGAAGGTTTTGCAATGATGATTTAGTTTCTGTGTTTTCTTGAGCACATAGAGGCACCCATGCAACAGAAAGGGTGAACTGCATCGTTTGTACAACTCTGTACAGATAAAGGCTGGATGGGTTTCAAACTTAAGGTTATTTTACTTGAATATACTGAATGTTGTTTTGCATTCTGCTGGAGGAATTCATTTTGCTGTAAAAGTACAGAAATAGGGGATCGGGAAATATCTGATAACACTTGGTTCTGGTGGCACAAAAACCCAAACACTTTCTGAATAAATGTCTTAAAACTTTGAACTTCAACAAAATTTGCTCCACTTTCACGCCGGCAGTCAATGTGGGAGAGTGAAGACCGCAAACGCAAATACTCACAGTGATCTACAAACTATCATTGCACATCCCCCTCAGTGACTAGCACATTCAAATGTCTAAAATCCCTCATCTTCCTTTGTGCTTGTCATCCATCAGTCCGAATGCTGAGAAAGCACACCCGCCCTATAGTGCCCAGGAGCAAGGCACTTGGAACCCCCGCAGGCAGATCTGGGAGCAAATATGCCGAAACATAACATGATGCAGCATCGATTGAACGTGTTTATTACCCTGCATAAATAAAATAAGATAGAGCATAAAACAAAATAATATGAAAGCATACAAAGCCCGTTATCCTTGACACATGGTATACATTTACATTTAGTCATTTTATCCAAAGCGACTTACATAGGAGGAAGACAATGGAAGCAATTATAACAACACAAGGTAACAAAAAGCATAAGTGCCCCAGAAACTAGTCTGATAAAGCCCAGCACAGGATACAAAGCTACGGACAGGAAGGGTTTTTTTGGTTTTTGGTTTTTTTTTAAGAAAAGAGATAGAAAGGAAGAAGAAGTCAGTGATTGTCAGTTAGCTGTTGACGGAAGAGATGCATGTTCAGGTGCTTTTTAAAGGTGGCTACAGAATCTGCTGATCTTGTATATACTAGTATATTATTTTGAAGCAGAGTTGATATAATAGATACAACCCGCAGTTATTTGTTAATTGTGTCTGTTTTAGCTTCTCAGGCATTGCATTGAGCAAAAACAAACAGCTTATGTCTTTTTGTCTTCAGCCTTGAAGCACATTTTAGCACAGACTGGGTTTATATGATTACAGACGCTTTTGCATAATTTATGTCCATTACGTTTCTGTTTCATAACAAAAACAACTGATGATAATAATCTCATTATTATACTGTGAACATTTCATCCCATTTTCTAATCCCTGCCAGCTGCAGGGCTGTCTGTCTCCGTCCCATTAAACTGTTCCCTGTTCATCAGGGCTTTGTTTCCGTCCTGAGGGAGAGAGGCTGCCTCTCCGTCTCCATGCATACAGAAGGCGTCCTCTCTTCTCAGCGCCGCTGCCAGTTGGCCCGATCGATTGCATCACTTAACTCCTCTCCAAGGCGCCGTGAACTGGTGTCACCAGCCCTGCCTGCGCTGCATTCTACATGAACTAATAAAACCGCCTGCGTTTCTTCTGCGAGACGCATTTCGTTATGTCTGCGAAACACCTCCCGTGCAAAGGCGTCCTAGCTCATGTAGACGCATCGGTTTGGAGAGATGCACCAGTAAATACCGCATAGCCATGGCAACAAGACAGAGCCAAGCTTACACCCTGAAGAAAGACAGTTCCTCCATGGGTCTTTGGTTTGGACAGCGGCTGCTAATGCAAAATGAGTCTCCACAGGGTGATTATTAAAGACTGTTGTCCCACAATGCAACATACAACGATTCCCAAAGAAAGCAAGAATTCAAAAACGACTAATAGTGAAATTTTTCTGCTGAGGACATACACTTAAAGGACCACTATTTACATTTCACTGACAAGCAACCCGTTTTATGGTCGTGAAAATAATGACGGTCCTCTGCAGAGAAATTACACGCTTGGTTGTTTTGTTTGAACAGCATATGTTGACATTAAGGAGCAAAGGAGGATGCATTGTGAGGTTGTTATCCTCAAGCAAAACGTCCTATACGAGGAGGTCACATTAGATAGTTGGGTGTACAAAGTGTATGAGTTCAACAACAGAGATAGTGCTTATGGCCCGATAAACCTATACCAGCAGTAAATGTTGATTTATTTTAACCATGACGATCACCTTTCGCTATCCTAAACCAAGTTGTATCCGTTGCCTAAACTTAGAGGCGTACCCTGGGGAGTTGCTACAGAGCAGTGCTTTTCCGAGTGGATCCTTGTTTTGTTTGTACCGTGCACACGGGCAAGCACAAGCGCTGCGCACGTCACATTCCTGCTGCAGGTTTTCCGTATTCACCTTACTGACAGCTGGTGGCAGTAATATGCAAAACAAAAAGCGTAGCAATGTGTCAATAAAGGCAGGGAAGAGAAACACTGCTAGAAAGTAAACGTGGCTGTGAACAATGCTGGATATGAAATATTTAAGAAATATTGAATGTTTGAACCATTCAGTGTTAACATTTGTTTGTTTACAAGAAAACTCCACAAGGCACCTTTAAGCAAGACCAAAAGAGAAAAGAAACACAGGGTGTTTTGCAGTTTAGTCGGGTACCAGAAATTGATCAATATTGCCAATACTGAAAGGGAACTTTGGCAAAGTGTGTAGTATTTTAGGAGTATTTCATGTGATTCACTCACATATTTAGTCTATGTGCTCCCATTGTCTCGCGCCAGTTCGTCTTGCCTGTTTAGCATGAGAGTTCTAGCATAGAAAGTTCCTTATGTTTCAACAGTGTAGTAGACCTAGTTTCTGAGTATTGGACCCTCTCTTCGTCTTACATTTTGGATACCTCTGCCTTGGGTTTGTACTCCTGTGAATCTACTAAGGAAAGACGGTTTTTCCAAGCCTACCTAGCGTCTCGAGTTCATATTCCCCAAAGTAAGGTATAGAAAGCACATCAAATCAACACTAGCGGACTATCGAAACATTTCAAGACGCCTCTGTTTAGAGCAGTCAACTCAAAGAACCTTGCGATTGAGACTGCTTCTGTTATGCCCCAGACGTCCTGTACGTTTTGAGCATTGTAACGGGATTCTTTGCAGCACTGTACAGCTTTTAGCTGTGGCAGACGCCAAAAGAACCTGGTACCTCGCAGATCCCTTTATGTTGAGAGTGCGGGAGGGAGTAAAGAAGGACGAGTCGTTGAAGTCGCGGGACTTGCTGCCAGGATATGGAAATGTCCCCACAATGGACAAAATGATTGGTCACTTATAACAGAAAGAAACAAAGAAAAAAAAAGTGAGTTTGTTCTGAGGTTTTCCCAAATGCCATGATGGCTCCTGCTCCACTGTCCTCTGACGGAGTTAGGCCAGCGGGAGGAGGGTGCGGTGACTCCCGGTGCTAAAAGGTGATTTATACGCTGCGTAGGATGCAGATGCCGATAGGATCGCAGAGGCAAGGGCAGAGGAAGAGGAGGCGGAGGAACAAGAGAGATGAGAAAGAGGGGAACAGCAGAGAAGACAGGAGGAGAAAATGGGAGAAGAGCGAAAACGGGACGACACAGATATGGTAGGAAAATATATTGAGAGAGATTTAGTTGAAGTCAGAATACAAGAAAAGGAGCGATGAGAAGAATGGAAAATTAAGGGAAGCAAGGGAGGGAAAAAGGAAAGCAAAAAGTTGGATAGAAAGGCAACAAAAATTGAAAAGGAGAGGCAGAAATGTATAGGCTTGGGAGAGGCGAGGATGAAAGAGTGAAAAAGAAAGGCAGAAAGGAGATTATAGAGAAGAATGCTGGAAATAAAGATGAGGTCAGTAGAGGAAGAAAAACAGAGAAATGTAAAGGCATTGCAACTGAAGAAATGGCAAAGAAGAGAAGAGAAGAGATGGAAAAAAGCAGGAGCGACATAGAGGAGCGCAAGAGAAAAATGCACAGGAGATAAGGAGAGATAGCAGGAGTGGAGAGGTCGGTAGAGGACATGTGAGAGGGGGCAGCAGCGATGGAAAAAGGAGGAAGAGGAGAAGAGGGCATTATGGGGACATGAGGGAGAGGACAGGGATGGAGCGATGTGGCGTGGAGAGCACAGAGAGGACAGATGCTGTATGTGTTACTGAAGCAGAGCTGACAGCATTTGGCAGGGCGTTTCTCCGGAGGTGAATCACCTGAGCTGAGGGCTGCAACAGCCCCAGCGGCCTCCCCTCTGTTTCCCAACCGAGGCAAACATCGAGTCTGACCACTGCAAGCATGTCCACATATGTCAGCCACAGCCCAGGCCTCACCCGGAAAAACGGCCGTACACGTTGTCTGTGCAAGCATCTTACTACGACCCATATTTAAGTTTATTGCTCGCCGGCGTCCTCGTTTGGCCTTGGTAATTATGACTAGCGCAGTCCACGTACGGAGGCCGTTGGGGTGGATGGATGGTTCAAACAAGCGCAGCATTTTCCCCCAGGAGACCGCTGATCACCGCTGCGCAGGCTCCAAATTAAGTCCCCAGCGCAAGATATCAGCTCTCGTATACCCCGGGATATTTTGGCTTCATTTTTGCACAGTGGGAGAAAGAGGAGACGCGTCGTCCTTCTTTATTTACAGTCTATGTGTGAAACCGAAAGTATGTGACTCACGTGACTAACTGCCCGTCACGTCACTTAACGTTACGCAATTGTTTTAACCCAAACCATGACTCTTTCTCAAATCTAACCGAGTAGTTTTGTTGCCTAAACCTAACCAAACTGCGACGGTTTCACAACGTTTATCGCATGTTTAACGTCATTGGCAATCGACTTATTCTGTCGTATAGCTGTGAGGATGTGTTGGTTAGCTCACAATTCAACGAGACAGGCATACGAATAGGTGCTCTAGGATGGAATTATACAAGGTCCAGTTTGTGCCTCTAATGTAATACCATTCAGTTGAGTGATGGACCTATGAATCTGTTTTTATGGAAGATAAATACCTGATGACCTTTCAAAAACCCCAGGTCATTCACCACACAATTGCTCTAGTTTTGGAGGCATTTGTCTTCAATTGTATTATTATTCATATTATTATTGGTATATTTATAAAAAGACAATGCAATTTTATGAAAAACATGAATGAAAAAGCCAGAATTAGCCAAAAAGCTATTTTCCATCTGCAGTCACCTGGCCATGATGTTGTAAAATATGACAAAATTAAAACATTCTATCATGTGAATTTTTTCATTATTTCACATTTTCTTTCATAACCTGTTTATATTTTTCTTGTCATACAAAAACAAGCAAGATATGTCACTTCTGGCTAATTTATTTTTGGGACAAGGAATTCAATTTGTGACATTAGTTTAACATGTTTTTTTTTCTTGTCAGCGTATTTCTTTGACCCAGATTGAACGAAGACTCTTTGCGGATACCTTCAAACAGCAGTGACTGTTGTTAAATTACCTTCTGGGTTTTTCAGCGATTACCAGGGATTTATCTTTCACGAAAACAAGATGCTTAGCTCTGTGACTCCAATGTAATGACATTACATGAGAGGCACGGTGGTTAGGTCCCGTTTTCAAGGAAACGTAACGCACGCAGAAGCAATCTACTGTTGGTTTCCTGCAGTTTAATACCTTTTGAGATGTTTGAGATGTTTTGTTACATGATTTTAATGGGCATCTGTCAGCCAATTAGAAATTTTAAAAAAGTATTTAAAGTATTTTAAGTTCTGTAAATGTGCAAGGCATGGTGTGTAGTTTGGTATCATCAGTCAAGAAGTATTTCCTCTTCAGCTCATCAGGTCAGTTTTGCCTTCAGTTTATCAGTTGCTTGATCAACAGCCAAATAGCCAAACAGCTATACACTAAATGGACGATAACAAATCTGTTAAACCTTTTGTAACATGAGCATGGGAAGCTTCAACACCCGCATTATGAGAAATGACAGATGTCTGGTGGCTTGGTTCCAACATCCGGCAGTGTTTACTTTTTAAAGTAAGTGGAACAAAGTACAGTATCACCGGAGAGGTACAAGCAGGTATAGTTTGACTTGAAAACAAAAAGTATGTTGCCACACATTCATATTAGCAGCGCCAAGGGGAGTTTATTGGGAAATCACAAAAGCAGGGCAGACAAAATCTTTGATCTTTGTCTGGTTCATTCAGGACGCTCCCCTTTTTCGCTCTTGCTCGTGACAGAAATCGATGGCAAATGATTTATAATGCTCACCACAACCACGCGAGGGGACGCGTTTTCAGATATTGCCAGTGTAAGCCTTTGCATTATCGCCGTGAAACTTCAGAAAACTATTACCGGGACGTGACATTAATTAAGTCTGCACTCTGCTGCAAAGCTGCATTGATATAGCATAAGGCGAACCCCCGCCTTCTCACAATCCCAAAGAGCCCATTAAGACTTCACACACTCCAGCAAACCCACACACCTCGCACATTAGACGTGACAAGTGAACGCCCCAGCAACGGCAGTCAATGGGCTCCTGAAACTTTGGTTCCAATGCAGCATACTAAATGAGAAATTTATTTCCCCTCTGTGCATGGGCTGGAGTGCTGCAGTAAGCTGTTTTAGGACAGCGCTCACTCTGACCTATCCACATAAAGTCCAGAGGCAGTTATAAATAACGGGCCAGCGTGTTGGAGGGGACGGCTATTGATTACTGAGGGAGGCTGGATGACACCGGAGCCTGGCTCTGCTTGGGTATCTTCTAAATAGGACACAAGCTGTACGCATTCTGAGACACATGCCCAAATACGTGCACGAGCTATGTGTTGTGTAGTCGTATTATGAACAACTGTACATGCCTACTTTCAAAGCACTTTCTGGAAATGTAGTATTACACTGTTGAAGCAAGATAAAATACCAGTGCCCTGGAATCAAGAAAATGATCATTCTTTCTTGAAAATGATCCAAACAATGGAAATTGGTAAAATGACTGCACCCAATTGATACATTTTTTAAAGAAAACATGACCATAGGACTTAACTATAAACAAAAATGACATTTGTACAGTGTATAGCACAGCAAACAGTTTCCTTTTTCTGTGCACATGAACAGTAGACGACGGTTTTCCGTGATATGGGTTTACAAGGCCTGTACTATCACTAATAATTGTTTTACATAGTTATGCGCTAGGCCTGTTATCTCGACATTTTGTTCCACTGCTCAATGTTGCAACTATTTTAATCAAACCAAAGGTCCCCAAACAGGAACATAGTTTATAGTTTCCTAAAAAGGTTTCTCAAACAAAAAAATTCCAACGTGGGAAAGCCTGTGAAACAGCATCACGTTTAGCAGCTTCTGACAGGTGAAACTCTGGATACATTTGTAGTTGACAACCAAATCTAAAAATTAACAAATAGCTAGCTTAACACCAACTAATGTACCTATAATAGTATATTTTAGTTTCAGTGGAATAATACCAGTGTCTTTACTAACTGAGCTGACGCTTGTGCTATGTTCAAGTTAATCAAGGTGGCAGTTATTTTTTCTGAAAGCTTCTGAAAGGCGTGATAAATCAAACATAGCACAAAGTACTGTACCACTGAAGTGTTAAAGGGAACAAACGTGGCTTCCTCAAATCAGCTCAATTCCTTTGTGCTAAATTCGGAAAAGTACATAATGTTTACTTCCACTCTCCTTAAATGCCACTATAGCTCAACACTAGATTACTATCCCTTCAGACTTGTTAT
Organism: Coreoperca whiteheadi; assembly: GCA_011952105.1. Taxonomy (NCBI): domain Eukaryota; kingdom Metazoa; phylum Chordata; class Actinopteri; order Centrarchiformes; family Sinipercidae; genus Coreoperca; species Coreoperca whiteheadi. The sequence goes on along the minus strand of CM022490.1, from coordinate 27,926,219 downwards.
TAGCAGTGAAAATCAGCGTCTTGAGCTGTCTGTTGATGTACTGAACTCACTGAAGCACCTCCCATTGCTGCCTCCGTCCCACATGACATGAATTTCGCATCGCGTGAGAGCAGAGCGTCGGTCCGAAGGCAAGACATTTTACTGCGTCAGAGAAGCAGCCACTTTCATTCAAAATTTCATATTTTGTTTTATTCTATTGACTGTGTGATGCTTTTGTGGTGTATGATATTATGGGAAATGAGAATAAACCTACTCAAAAAAGTCAACAAATAAATAAACCCACCAAACGCTCCATCTAAAAGGCCACTGAATTCAAGTCTTACCGGACTCTGTAACATTGGCAACCAGTTGAGACTCCACGCACCAATGATTTACAGTCTCTTTAAATTTGACATCTTTTACCAAAGGTTACAAGTATGGCGATCCAAATGCACAAAGCCGGACTGTTAAAAGAAAAAAGTTGTGAGAATACAGAGTTATTCACAACGTGTAAATGTATGTGAATGTGTCTACATGAATATGGTGTCAGTAACACAATACTGGCTGTGACGGGTGACTACTTCACTACTGTTACAGATCTTAATGCTGTAAAATGATTTACAGTTTCCACACTATGTGGGCACTGAGGAGATGAGTGATCCATACCGGAGTGACAACAAAACCAAACACGGAAACGTTAGCACCTCTGCCTCTGTATATCCTGCTGCTGGAGAGGGAACAGAATCGTTTCATAAAGTACTGTGACTTTGCAAGCAAACAGCTGTCCCAGAGCCCCGTCGATGTGCGGAGCCGGGATCAGATCAGGCCGAGAGATGCTGTTGTACTGTAGTTTTCCCCAGCCAGAGGGCTAGGGAAGCGGAACCTGCAATATGCAATATGTTGAACTCACTTTAAAACAAAGTCAATGGATTGTTGGTTCAAAGCTCCAGCTGGCTGCCAGGATGGAGCACAGCTGCAGAGAGGTTGTTTAGCCCCAACAAAACCATTTCTGACAAGTTAAATTGTGAGAGGGTTTGTCTGCCTGGCCGCACAAGCATTTATTGAGTGTGGAATGAGTTCTCGCAAAGGGGTTGTGTGTGCGCGTGCGTGTGTGTGTGACCTCTGGTCGCAGATTAAGGTCACAGCCTCTGTCGGGCAGCACAACATGAGTAATGTTTTAATGTGAACTTATTAGGCCCTCTGTGCTTTTATGGACAATCTGAGGCTGGAGATGGAGAGGTCATTTTTCACCCAGAATGACTTGACCCTGGACTTGAACTAGCTTTCTGCCTGGTCAGTCTTTAATCTCCCAAATGACAAAATGACTGAAAAATCTTTGTAATGCCAAGAAAATGCTCACTACTGTGTCTCCAAACGTCATAAACATATGTGCTAAATAAGGCCTGTGTCCATACTCAGCATGTGTTTTTGTTAATTTGGTGTTTCAAGATGTATTAAGCCACGATGGACTGTAAAACACACGCATGTTAATGTTGCATGCACCTGCATGAATAATTAGCTGTGGATGATACAATGTGAGGCATTAAGGGGAGAACCTTGATCGAGATGAGGGAACAACATCCACTAAAATAGTGAAGTGTGGGGCGGGGGATGCATGTCCAGGGGGAAATATTGTGCAGCTCTAAAGGTAAATGAATCTGACTGAGTTGTGAACAATAAAGAAAGAAAAGTGCTGTTACAGCCTATCAAGATTCAGGTTAGCACGATTTATTCAGATATGCAAAATGAAATGTGAAGTGTGAGATGAACAAAATTTGGACCGGGATAAAACCACTGATTGTTCTAATTAAGGAAACAAATCCCCAAAGGCTGAGTCAAAAAATATGACGAGGCTCATCTTGTTTTCAGGTTCACTGTCAGCTTAGTAAGAGAGCCTTTTGTCTTGCGTATGTCAAAAACTTTAGGCAACGTTTAAAGCGCTGGATGCCATAAATCATGACATATTACTTTCCAAACTACAAGCATAAATTCAGTTAAGTAGTAATTTAGAGACCAATAATCTAAATGACTTGTTATATTTGGAGTCCCACAAGGGCCGGTATTGCACCCTCAACTTTTTGTTTTATCAATGAATGATATTTGTGATCAAAAACGTTTGTTTTGTATGCAGATGATACAGTTTTTCCTGTTCTGGAGATTTTTTTTTTTTTAAATAAAATTACTTAATGAGCATAAAGTGACACAGCCAGACTGACTGATATGTTGATATTTGTATAATTCCTTATAATTAAATTTATATTATATTTTAAATAAAAAATGAATCACAAATGTTTGAAATAATCAATTTTGATCTCCCTTTATAAGCTTGAATATACGAGTAATAATCTAAGACAATTCTATATTTCCATGGGTCATGGGTAATTGTTGGGAAATAACACTGAGGTCATGGGGCAGAAAAGGTTCAGAACCAACATAATAATGGACCACAAGTTCTTTTTGTAGCCCCAGGCTTATGTACTGTAACTTATGCCTATGTGCCATAGAAGTCTGTTGTCATCCAAAAATGGTTAAAACACATAACAGTGCTCTAAGTTTTTATTTTGGTGACATCCTCCTGTATTTCGCAGAATGCTCGGTGATGTCCGAATAAAAGAGGAAGGCTTATCCTGTGGTTCTTTTATGTGCTAAGACACTGTCGCTTCAGACATCCTGCTCAAAGTGGAATAATCAGAGTACAGTACATTAGTTGTATTAAGCCCAATTTCTGTCTTATCTATTGATTGCAGGTGCCGCTTTGGGTCTGATGACAAACAGTTTGCCAGAGGAAGTTGTGGAGTCACAGACAAAACAGTATGAGCAGAGATGGATCACACTGACTGTACAGCACGAGGCACAGTGACTGTGCACTTTCATGTGACGCTTCTCAAGCTGCTGTCGGTTTGCCTGAAGCTGTTCCATTTGTCTTTTTTAAGCTTTTCAGTGGGGAACCAAATGAGAAATCTGGTTTTTACCCCGAGACCAAGCCGAAGACATTTAGCTGTGCCCGAGGCCAGAGCTTCATGAGAACATATTATTACTTTTATCATCTGGAGAGCCATCACCGACAGTCCATTTCCTCCCTCGGCTGTGTTTTTTTTTTTTTTTACAGATTTGGTGTAGTAAAAGTTTCACTGTAGCCCTGCTGATGTATGGCGACAGTCTGCCCCTAACCTCACAAAAAAGTTTGTTTTCAGCTAGCGGGTCACTGGATTGTTGAGTTAAATTACTTTGAATGTAGTGACTAACAAAAAAGAGCATTGGCTGCAGGACTAATCCAGGGCCCCCCTTTCCCATTAATATAATTAAACCCATTCTGAACGTGCTTCAACTTAAAGGACATTTTCAAAAAGAACCGTAACTTAAGACACACTCAGAAGTGTCTGTAGATACACCAGTGCCTCCTACCAAGTGCGGCGGTTTGGTCTCAACATTGGTGGGGACACAACAACCAACCCACGTTTTCTCTCCCCCTGACCCGCCTGAACAGCACCCGCTCCACGCCCCGGGAGAAAAACCCTATATGGACACAAACCCTAAGGCTACTGTTTCAAAATCAAAGAATATATTTATTAATCAGAGCACTCAAGAAGCACTAGCAGAGCACCAAATATTCTTTGAATTTATGAACAATTCACGGTCAATATCAGCAGGGGGAGACACTTAGAAACATCGCTCCCTCTCTCTCAGCCTGTCCGTTGTTCTGAAACAACAGCTAAGACTAGTCACATGTATGTTGGCCTATAATCTGACGTGGCCTTTGGGAGGGTACATCGGAATGATCTAAAATGACTTCACTTTAATGATAATGTGAACGGGTTTGCTCAAATATTAGTAGGGACTATTCTGTCCTCCCAAAATATTGGTAGGGACATGTCCCTATGCAAACCTACGCCCTTGCCTCCTACCCACTCATAGAAGGCTAAGAGCATCTAAGCCCCCGAACCTGTGGGGGTTTTAGTTGATTTAACTAGTTGTCTGAGGTTTAACTAGTTGTTCACACAACCACAAGAGGTCAAATGGTAGAAAAAATGTAAACATTGGCCGTGTTGAGGGTTAGAACAAAAGCCCAACACTGTCTAAGTCCTTAGACCCAACGAGGGTCTCGGCTGGACACATTGTAGAGCCCCTTGAGGTGAAATTTGTGATGTGTGATATTGGGCTATAGCCTATAAATTTAAATGGCTTCACTTGACTGTTTGTTTTTGTGAAGACAGTTCCGTTGTTTCTTTCATGTAGTTCATCTAATGCCTGTTTTGAAACACCTTGTAGGCCTACTGTGTATTTATTAATGCCGATCACAAACCGATAAATGTGCTCAGAGCCTCCTGTGTGCTTCTCCGATACTCTACTTTTTCTTTCGTGTCCCTTTAGAGAACCTATTTGAGAAGCTGTTTGTTGTGTTTATGGTTCTCAGCTTGTGTTTCTTTGTGTTACACCCACCCACACACACTCAGGAGAAATATGACGGGCAGATTTACTGTCAAATTACTGTTTTCCTTTTTTTTTTCTCCCCCTCCCGCCACCGCTTTTGGGTTTCAAGTCATTTTGTTAGCACAGAATACTTTTTCTTTTACAGCGTCCTTGCAGCTCATTCTTTTCAGCAGACTCTCTGTGAACCTCCTCACCCCAGGCTTTCAACACCTACTAGCTAAAGTACCGCACACGTATCGCAGAGTTAATGGGGATCAGATGGCCTCTACTCCCTCCTCCTCCTCCTCCCGACCAGAGCTCATCCCTGAATGCCAAAACTATACTTCAGAAAGAAAAAGATAGTGAAAAATTACCCTGACATTTTAGACAGTTCAGCTCAGTTGATTCTCATCCGTGTCTCACACCACAGCACCTGATTTGACTTGTTTTCTGCTCTGTGATTGAAAGTATGCTCACTGAAACACAGCTGCAGAAGGCACTTACACAAACCCGCTACCAAGTACAATACTCTTGTCTGTGAAGGAAAAGACAGCTTTTATGATATTTTTAACCCTCATTCATTTCTAAAGCCTGCCATTGAAGAGGAGCTTGCCAATTAAAACCATTATGTTCCCCTAAAGCATAGTTTCTTTTTTCTGTCATGGACAGTTTGTGCGTGACAGCCAATAACCCGAAACACCAACATAAATGAAAAATAAAGGTGAGGGTTCATTCTCTACCATAGCAAGTAGATTTCATCAACTGGATGACGTCACAACAGCTACTAAGCTTGCAGTTCAACAGATCCATCTGAAGGACAACGCGAAAAACTACATCCGCCGATGAGGACCATGTGGTATGGTCGAAAGCTCCAGTCCAAGCAAGTGAGTGGACATTGAGTTGGGATGGTTTTGTCAACTTAAAAATATTTGTATGTGTGTGGATCAGTGGTACTAGTGTTGGCTCAGGCACAGCAGTGAAGTTGCACGTGCGTTCGCTGACTGACGTCAGCCGCCTCACTCACGCTTCACCATCACTGGCTCTTCCATCTGCTGCTTCGCTGCCAGGTGACTAGTAACATCCAATCATCTTCATGCAGGTGGACAGCGCAGCCTTTATAACCTGGCGATTCTCACTACTGCAGGGCTGATTCGTTCATTCCAATCGGTAACATGTGAAAGCAGTATTTGTGTATTACTGAAATGCCCTTGCTGACAAATGCTAATTGAATCAGCTGGGACATTTTAAAAGCACATGCTCATGCATATTTTAAGCGAAAAAACCCACCCGCCGCTGATGGCCTAGGGTTTTCAATGAGGGCTTGAGATTAGTGAGTCAAAAAACAGAATTGAGAGTGGAGTTAGTGCAGATTAATGCAAAAACAGCGCCGTTCTCTTTTGTTTTCCTCTGTTTGAAACTGCCCTCCCCTCCCAGCCCGACAGATATGCAGGGCAGCTCCGCCAGCACACTGCACTCGTAGCCTCGGCCAAGCGGGAGCCTTGTGCCTGCATTGCAGAGGCTGTCCGGACGCAGATTGATTTGTAGCTACTGAGACAACACTGACACGTTACTGAGAGCACAGACGTCAGCAATCGCCTTCCGATTTTTAAGTGGGAGGCTGGACTCTTGAGGAAGGGAGAGGGAGAAAGACATGAGGTGAGGCTTTAGCACTGGAATGCCTTCCCCTTGCTGTCTTCCTTGCTATTTTCTATCCAGCATGCGAGCACAGACTGTGCATCACAATTGTTATCACAGCTCCATTTCTCATGGCATGTGAGAAATGCTTCGGTGAAAAGAGCACTCAGTGTGAATTTTAGCCAGGCAATGGCGGAGAAAATAAAGACACAACTATCATGTGTTTTGGGGTTCCATTCTTCTTCAGTCAAATCTTAACAGGGACAAAGCAAACTGATCTGGAGGGCTTACGTTCGGCTGTAGGAGCTGTGCAAGGCTCCAGAATGCAATCAGTGGTAAAAGCTTTATTTTCAAGGTAATGAACCCTCCTCGGGATACGTGTGATTTATGCTCCCCATTCAAACCACTTTGAATCACCCAGAACTGCCTCGGATTCAGTAATGACCTTAAAACACCTTTCTGCGCCGCCTCCTGCTACCAACACAAAGATATTCTGTAGCTGTAACTGTAGCCTCGAGTTGGGCATTTTTTTATTTGTTAAAAAAAAGCTCTTGAACATCCTGAACTGTAAAAATACCCTAAAAATACATTTAGCTAAAATTGACATCCTTTTTTACATTTGTATCTTTGACAATGATGCCGCTTCATTTATCAGTTGAGAAATAAGGTGAACTGATGCCGTCTGCACGGCATTACACTGCACAGTACGCAAAAAGCTAACCTTATTCACAAGGTAATATCTTCTATTGTTTTTATGTCTTCGACTATCTCTGTTTACATGCGGTGCTTCAAGCCATGAAATACAATTACAGAGGATCGAACAGTGATAACCCCACCTCTCGTGTCATCATTTGAAAGAAAAAGAAAACATGGTTACACATGATATCGAACAGCTTTCCTATCTACATTATCACTCAGCTGAATGGGAAGAGAGAAATACATTGCCACGGTTAAAAAATCAAATCAGTTTCATGATACTCGAGGATTGCAGGGATTTACCTCCCGTGACAGATAATATGCATGGATACAGATTATTGGAAGATGAGGCTCAGGTGTTGGATGGAATTATAACATCATCTCTGCTGGTTTCACTGGTTCCATGTATCAGCGTTTATGGAAGGATGAAAAAATAAATTAGAGTATGACATTTTTGCTTCCTAATATTTTTGGTGTTGCAGTAATGGCTCTGGTTGGTGGGCTGGGGAAACACAAGAAGACATTAATATCCTAACTGATCTTGAAAATGAATCTTTAAATAGAAGGGCTCGATTCAGCCCTGGCGGTTCGGAGCCCAGGATGTCCTTCCTACCGGTGAGGTGACACCGCTGACAACCAGTGTTGGGCAAGTTACTTCCAAAATGTAATACATTATAGACTACGAGTTACTGTCATTTCAGAGTAATTAGTTATATTATTGCATTATATTATATTATTGTCTCTGAACTGTAATGCTTTACGCTACTTTTGGTGATGGTGAATTCTTAAAAAAACAAAACACTTAATTTCGAGTTAAAATACGGGCATATATTATAATAGTATAATATTACCGAAATATTAGGAGTAATGTGTTATATTAATGCGTTACAGCAAATAGCAATACAGCACTGCAATTGCATTACTTTTCTAAGGAATCCAACTCCCAACACTGCTGACTGAGCCACTGTGCTGTCTAGCAACAACCTCTTTTAAGCGCAAAATTGTTTGGTTCTTTCCAACTTTGGTCCAGAGCAAGACATCAGCAACTCCAAATGAATAGTGTTCTGATAAACTTTGGACCCTCTGACCTTTAACCTGGTGCCACCGCCAAAAGACTAAATACATTTCCTACCCAAATGACAAATGATCATTATGATTTCAGTTTGCCTCTAGTTTTTAGCTAGTCAAAGGAAATCGAAGGGGGAATTAAGTTCAGCTGGATGTTTAGGGTGGCATTGCATTGTTAAAGTTACATTTGAGTAAGGTGAAACAGGTTCAAGCAGGTAAAGACTGAGGTTATACTGTAAGACAAGGCTAAGTTAGGAGGAGAGAGCAAGGCTGATCAAATCCCCAGTCTCTTGAAGCACGTGGCCTAAGAAGCTGTGCCAGCCAAGTTCACAAATAAACACCAACAAACCCTGGTTATGATCTCTCCTCAGGCGTTATATGACTCAAATCCACTGAAAAAGTGTCCAGAATGTTATTCATGGCCGCGGTTAGCTCCAGATTTGACACCAACTCGGAAGACAGACATTGCAGAGCTGTGCTCACACTTAAGCCAGAGCTCTGTCAGCGGGTAACGGAAAGGAAAAAACGAAAAAGCAGGGAAAGTCAGTCGCCAGTTACTAGATTCTGACTCAGGGCCGAGCCATTACTCAAAACTCTGAGCTCTGTAAAGGCTCTGCATCACAAACCACTGCAACGGGCTGCACCATGGATAGATACTGTAGATATAGATAGACGGACGGGTAGACAGAAAAAATGTTGGACAGATTGGGAGTCGTACAGCTGATGAGCAGTCACGACAGATTCAGGGGAAACTGTCCTCTTCCTCCTAATTAATGTCAGATCTGTAGCTCAGCACCACCTGCGGCCGCTGGCAGCCGCCGTGAAAAAAACACCCAGCCACCAGCCGATGTAGGTCATATCCTCCATTTGTCACGCTTCCTTTCACTGACAATATTTTTCACACCATGCCAGCGTGCCAATTAGCCACTTATTTAGTACCTTTGAAGCGTTGTAGCTCAGCACGCTGTGGAAGGACACCACGTGCCACCATTGTGTCCTGCTCACCTGAGGTGTTTCACTTGTGACCGTAGGGGCGAGAAGGAAACCATGTTCAGCTAGTGGCCTCCGGGCAGCCCTGCTGGAGGATCTACAGCCTCCGGCGCTGATACTATATAGTCATAGTATAGAACAGATCTTGACAGAAGATTCGAGGCAGTGCTGTATATCGGCCACTTACCTTTCCCCCTTACCCGCGATGAATTGATTAATCGATTAGGCATAGAAATTACAAGTCACTTAGTTTATTTCGGTGATTTTATTCAATACAAATATTTCTGTCACTATGTGGTTGTTATACTACATTGACATGTTACATTTGCAAGATAAGTGCACATCAGCAAGTAATTCCAACTTTCCATTGACGTTTACGCGCTGTAGTCTGTTGCTGATTGGACCTGCTTGGTTCATTTCAGTATAAAATTAGGCCTGTATAAGCATTCTTTATTAGGGTAATGCATGATTGTTTTTTCAGCTTTTGCAGGCTTTCAGTAAACTTTTAACCTGAGGGTAAACACTATTTTGGTCGCACTAACTATTGCATGTTGATGCTTTAAGTCACCAGTGAGGTAGGGCATGCAAAAGCCTACTGATTTGGTCGGTGACACTGCTGATTCAGAACGCTCAGTCCAGCTGAAGGATTTGCTGTTAAATTTTCATTTGTTCATGTACGGAACATATCCAAAATCCATCTCTATGGTACAGAGTGAAACCGACACAGGGCAGGGCCTTTGCGAATGTCAGTGTCACATTGGTTTGTTAGCTTTTAGCACAAGTAGGTTAATGGCCACATGAAGATACTGCAAATCAAAAGTTTCCAAGAGAAACAAATTGTGAGAGAGTGTAATTCATATATTGTAATTTGTGCCCAAATTCTATTTTAGATTTTGAGAGGTTAGTAAACTGTGTTTGTGGTGTTTAGCCATGTCTAGAAGCTGTCCAAAGACATTACACGTCGGAAAAACGCAAAATGATAACTTTGCAGCTTGGCAATGTGCAATAAGCGTAACAAGAATGCGGGTCTACTCGCAAAGTTCATAAAATGTCAAACCATTTAGAGAATAATCTGTCTTCTTTATGCCGACTTTATGGTCGGATATGTGTCTGGCGTAAGTTTTGGAAAGTACATATGCATGCAGTTGTGTTCAAACAACCAATTTCCACAAGCTGAAAGAATAATTGTAGAGTCCCAGTGTGCTGTGTCTTCCCAGGTGAACAGCTTTGACACTCGGACTTTGTTGCTTTGCTTGCTCACCAACAGAGCAAAAACTACAAATGACTTGCCATCTCTTCACAGCATGTCATGGAGCGCCAGAGATGTAACTTAATGTCATTTCAACATGTACCCTCCATTTTCCCTGAGTAAAAGATAGCTCATAACGAAGAGGCATCTTTTAGCTAATGGAGCCATATTGTTGTCCTGGATGCTTCCTGTAGTCTAACCGAGCATGAGGTGAGGTTGCAGTCCCCTTGTTCATTTAGTTGATTTATCTATCAGCTGTCCTCAGGTCCCCCTCCTCCCCCACTCTATAAATTACCCCTGAGGCAAGATTAAAGCCTTTATTATTACCGGGCAGGTATAGGAGCCACTGCAACAACCTCTCCAAAAGTCAAAACCTGGACACTAAGCCATGACCTCTTTGGACTCTGCATTTACTGGTGAAATATATAAGAATGTTAATTATGTAGCTGGGAACAGTCAAATACAATTAAGCATGTGGTGAGGTAAGGCGCTCGGCCTAAATTATGAGGGGGATTTTAAGATCCAGGACGTCTTCAGGTGCTCTCGCTCTCATTCTTTCTTTCCTTATCTCCTTTCTCCTTCTCTCACTCGCTCTGAAACACCAGCTTACAGCAAAAAATTAAACCCACTGAATGAAAATATTTCTGCTCATATTCTGATTATGAGAAAGTTAAGATGCCCCGCGGCTTCCCCCCATGTCACACTGGCTGCTGTGGTCTGCAGACATCTTCCTGCATTAAGTGAAGCTATCTCAAGCACATTCAACTCACACAGCACCCTCTTGAAGTACAATCTAATGTTATTAAAGTAAACAAAGTGGGCCTGCTGTGGAAAGTGAAAGACCGCTAAACCTCGCCGACGCCAAAACAAACTCACGTTGGGCGATCTCACAGCTTTAAAGACAACAAATATTTCAGTGTGATGAGTATTTCAGTATTTTGGGGAAATGTGTATACAATGATGCACAGGACATCTAGAAACATGGAGTCTTGGGTTTGTATATTTTACTCAGTCTAAATGTCACAAAGCTTCAATGATGATTCGAAACAACTGATACAGAATACATTTGATACTGTCAAACAACAATAAATAATTGGACTTTTCCAACCTTAGAGCTGCACTAATTGACTTTTTGGCCACTTGAGGGCAGCAGAACGTGTTGAAAACTCAACACTGGCACATCATTGCTGCGTAAGGCAGCTGCGTATTTACACAACCAGCAGATGTGGAACAACATTGTGATTCATTTTGAGTCCTGTCTCTGTCCTCCTGACAAATGGAAGTCCAACATTAACTCTCCTTTTCAGCTCTGGTTTGTTCTCCGCCAGCTCCTGAGGAAAACTATCTGGCTCTTTAAATGCTAGATGTTCCACTGTCTTCACCAGCTAGGTGCTAACTTTGTCTGTCTGCCGTTTGGTTGCTGAAATCAGCGGCTGAAAATGGGCGTAATGATAATGGAATTTGTGGGGTGGAAAAACAAAACAATGAGGTTAAAAATGTGGAAGGGTTTAATGTAGTGACTGCCACTTGTGCTTGCAGTAGCTGTGTTTACATGGAGGTTTATTTTTTTTTCATAATTAGCTCAGTCTGGATTAAAAAGCCTCATGTAAACACCTGACTCAGTACAAACTGGTCCAGAGTCCTTTAATATTTTCTGAGCATTCACACTCTTCACACTTCCTCTCTTCAGTTTAGTCAAAGGTGATCTCCTGTTAAGATGCACCAGTTGGTCTTGTCCACTTGTTTGTCTTTTACGAGGGCTTTTGACCTCAGTGGCCATTTGCTGGGTAGTAGTGTGTCTTTGTCAGGGGTACCATCTTTAGCAAATTTATGTTTACTGGATTCAGGGAGATGCTGAATCATCTGCTGGTGGTCATCTCCTGTTTTATAGGTGTAGCAGTGTCCTGATCAAACTGTTGCTGTAGTAAAAAGCACAGAATTAAACCAATACTTGTGCAAGGCACTTTCTGCTGATCTATCGTTTTCGTATGCTTAGATTTGGCAAGTAATTATTTAATGTGGAGCTTGTAAACAGAACCACTCATTTAATTTTTTCATTGAGCACTCCTGAAAATGGTCCATCTCACTAATTACATACAGGGAGGAAAACAAAAAGAAAAAGGCTGGTGATATTCTATATTCTTCTTATTTCAACAAACCCCATCAAACGACCCTTATTGTCTAAGTATCCATAGCCCGATATATCTTTTTCCTCTGTGCCGTAGAGCTCCATTATTGTTATTGTCAATGAAAATAGTGCCGAACATGTTCTATGTCCTCCTTTGTTTGCTAAGAACTACAGTGGTCTGCTTTCACTGAGCCTTTAAATGAAAATGTTCCTATATATCTGTATTCAGTAGGAGCCAATGGGCTTGGGGCCACAGACAGGGTAGGCAAGTCAGAATGTAGTGAGAGACAAAACACATTGCTGCTTTTGGTCTTTGCATGTGATTTGTTGACAATAAGAAACATGTAGCATAACAACAGCCTTCTACTTTAAAGCCACCGCGTGTAGAATTTAAAATGTCTGAGTTTGGCATCGCCTCATGGTCGAATCAGAAAGAGACACTGCAGTAGACATCAATGCTACCACACCTCTTCTCCACGGAGCCGAACCAGAATATTTGAAATTTGCATAAAAATGTTACACATAAGGGCTTTAAAGACCGCATACCAGTTAGTCAGTTGCGATCATTATTTCTATTCCAGACACCTGACCTGTGGAATCACCGCTGTGTGGTTGGAGGATTTGTATTCCACAGTGTTCGAAACCTGAAGTTAAACTTTCCTCAGTCTGCTTTAAAAAGCTGCTGCTAACCCTCCTGAAAGGCTGATTGAGCCCCAGGATGGTCTAAATGTTTCAGAGGCTTTCCAACCCGACAAGAATACAATTGTTTTATGGGAAACTGTGAGCAATGGAAATGACATTGGTGTCATTAAAACAGTTAAATATTCAATTCTGGCATAATGTAGGAGAAGGCATCGGCAGGTTAGATGTTGGATCTTTTTGGAGAACTTTTCTATTTGGTCTTTTCTGAGTTATTTAATTAAACAATATCAAACAACTAAGTATAATTACAACTATCTCTCTCTGGAGAGCATTAGGTGATTTCAGATCTACATCTGGTGTTGCACACAATTACTGACTCGTATACCCAGCATCTGGCTTGCAGTGATCATATAACCGGTGGCGAGGCAGAGCTGCATCGATTGGATGAGGCTTTATCGGTCCCTGAGGGCCATGCTGGTGTCCATAGTAGAAACAACAAGATAGAGCGGGTGGAAAAAGATACAAATACACACGTGTATGTGAGCCACCATGAAAGGAGCATTTAAGTTCAGTTTGTTGCAATGTAAGACAGGTATTAGTGTGCTGAAACTGCTGATGGAGTCACTTAAAGTTTGGCTTTTTCCTGTTACTGTGGGTGAAGTTGTTTCATGGGTTCTTGCATTACCCAGAGTTCCCTCAAATATTAGTTTTCCATCTGGATAACTGACAGAAATGGGCCGGTGTTTATGTGGAAAATCGAATTACTGACCTCCCCTGGTTATACTAACGCTGCTCTGAAAGGCCTGAAGGCTGATAAACCTGGGGCAACATAAACTGGAAATGTTCCTCGCAACAGGCAACAGATTGAGCCGCAGGCCCCCGGAAAAAAAAATGGATTCAAATACTTTCAGGAAATAACATGTTCCAATGGGGAATTACCAATGAGCATGGGTAAAACCAAATTACTGCCCTCCCCTGGCAATGCCATCCAAACAGAGCTTTACGTTCTCTCTCTCTTCTTTACCCTGCTGAGGCCATGGTTTACATTCGTCACAGAAGGGGGTCAGAGGAGAATGATGGCTTTTTGTTGCAACGACTCGCACAAACAGGAGCAAGCCCGGGAAGATAAACTCCTTCAACATGCGCGGTGTCGAAACAGGTCACACAAGCAAAACAAAGAACATCGGGGGCCTGCAGGGAACCAATGAACAATGGGGATCCGACGAAGTCTGCATTATCACGATGACTGATGACGTTAATTAACGTATCAGCGGCTTAGCGAGGGGGGTAATCCAAAATCATAAATAAACAGCTCCTCTGGCTCTAATGAGCCTGTTAGTTGCAGATTCATCTGCGTGTTTTCTCTCCACAATCCAACAAAGAAAGGTTTGGAGCAATTCTGCAGGGAGAGTCGCCTACATTTTAATGTGTTGTTTTGTGTCTTGAGCAGTCGGCGGCGGGGCAAACCTCATCTCCATCTTCAACACACAACCGAATAAAGCGGCTCGCGGGGCTGTGAAAGCGAGCTGCCCCCTCAGACGGCGGGAGAAGGAGTCGCTGGTAATCAAGCAGCTTTAATGTGGGTTTGCAGCAGGGGAACACCAGCAATCAGCTTACAAAACAGACGGTGCGGTCCAACCTCCAACAGGAAATAATCAGCTTTCAAATCCTGCTGATGTGAGCGTTTTCTTGTACTTCTGCACTTGTGAGGATCAAATGTCTGCAGAGGACTTTAAAGTTATCCGGTTTTACTGCTACTTTCTTTAATTAGCGGCAGTGCTGAATTTGGGTTTATGAATAAGATGCAGTTAACATTAGGATACGGGTTAGGTCAAGTTAAGGGTCAGGTTATAATATTCAAATGTGCTTTAAGTTCACGAGCAGCTGTGGCTTGTTGGCAGAGCGGTCGTCCACCAATCGGAAGGTTGGCGGTTCGATCCTGGCTTCCCCCAGCCATGTGTTGAAGCATCCTTGAGCAAGATACTGTACCCCAAATTGCTCCCGAAGCTGCGCCTTCGGTGTGTGAATGTGTAAGTTGCTTTGCATAAAAGTGCCTGCTAAATGAATGAAATAAATATTTAAATTACACATTTTTGATGAAATAAGTCACATTGCTGCTCAACTTGCAAGTTTAAAACTCGGAAAAATGTTATTGTCAAATTTGTGGCAAAACACTGGCATCTGCAGGGTACCATATTTACATTTTGACGGCATATTCTTTTTTTTACCTTCTTGTGGCCAGCAGATCGAGGTGACAGCACAACATCTGGCATATTATCCCATTATGTAGAAGTTGTTATGGCCAAAAAATAGAGAGTGTGTCCACCTGATGAACAGAACTCTCCTTTTAGCTCTGGTTAGTTCTCCATCAACTCCTGAGAAAAAATTCTTGAATGTGCATTTCAAAGTGCTTTACGGATGACTGAACCCGCTGATAATAAGACACTACATGTACCCCTTCCATTACCAGCTAGTTGTTAACTTTGGTGCTGGGCAAGTAGCATAGACATCAGATTTCATGGTAGTCTTTCCAGTGGTTGGCGAGTTTTGTGCTTGATGGACTGACATACTAACAGACATCAAAAACTTTAGACCATGCTGATAACCAGGCAACATTATGCAATATATTAATGCAATATCAGCATGTGTATAGCAACAATATATTATTTATGCTCAGTAGTCGATCCATCCCGCAGCCTAAAGGGCACGTCAGACATCACATGACAGCCTGCCTGTTTTGCTGAGCCCACAACACTGAACCCGTCACTGTCAGAGTGCGTGGCTAATAAATAACAAATATATATCCATACTTACCCCTCAGGGATCAATAACGCTCACACCATCTCTGCCTCCTCAGCACTTATTCCCACAGCAACCCCTCCTCCTTCTTCCCTGCTCACTGTTGGGTCACAGTATAATTTGTTCAGGCTACACAGCAGGCTGGCCTGACCCCTGACCGCTGCACTTTTTGTATTTTGTGATGCTTGCGATTCAGAAAAGGAAGCTTACTTTTGCACCGTATAGGACCAGACAAATAAAATAAATAATATACTCATGGATTCAACCGCGATTTGCATTACCAGCGGGGTGAAGAAAGTAAAGTAGGCTCACCCATCTAAAAAGGATTCTCCATGGAGTCCAGTAAAAACCAATTTACCCTCCAATTGATGAATTCTCAGAGGTCCCTGCAGAGGGCCGGACAGACAGCATTTATCTCCCATTGGGGACCTCTATGAAAGCCCAATAAATTAACTCCTCCCACATGAATTAGTAAGCACTGTAATCTATATGGACGGCATTAACATACTGAGCCCCCAAGTCCTTCTCCTCACCAGGGTAAATCTCCAGGCAGCATAAGTCAGTATCAGTCGGTTCATTTATTCATGAAGGGGCCTGTGGTCTAATGTGGACGACTGGAGGAGGTTTATCAGCAGCAGTTGTCTGGCTGCTGTGTGGAGGGACTGTTAAGTCAGACACTGCATTAAAGACTCTACATGCTGTCAAGGGAATGGAGTGGGCATGTACCACACATCCAAAGCCAAATGTTAAGTTAGTTTTTCAACATTTCCTTGGCTAGTTTGGATTATCAGTTTCTGTGGCCCTAAACAAGTGCTGTATGTCTTTTTTGTGTGTTTCTATTGTCATGCTTGTAACAGCATTTTCACGAGTTATAAAACTATCTACTATGAAAGTTTACCACACTGGCAGAGCAGGACTTTATGAAACCATGTAAAACATGCATTGGATTTTTTTTTCCAAAAATACTAAAAGGGTGCTCCAACGATTTAGCCAACATTACCCACAATGCAACCCAGCTACAGACAGTTTGGTCAGGGATTCAAGTGTGTTATGCTAGTAGTGGCTAATGTAGCCTGGAGCCTGTAGCTCGCAGCAGAGGTGAGCCGTGGGCTACAGAGGTCTGGGAAGCTCACTTCTTTCTAACGCCACACCCTCAGATTTTTGTCATTTTCAAACTTGCAGTCTTGAGCCCCAAATGGCATCACTTGAAGACATTTATCAGACTCAACACAGTTCCCGCTGGGGCTACAAAAGGCTTTCCATAACTTTTTTTCACATGTAGTAGTATTCCCCAAGACCTGTAAACAGGCTTTGATGTGTAAAATCGATCCAGTTCCCCTTTAAGGAGGAGAATATTGGATGGTTAGCTGGGCCTAAAAGTGAGCCTATGTAACTTTTACTGAACAGCGATTACTGTGGGCACACTATAATATAATATAATATAATATAATATAATATAATGCTAAATTATACCAGTTGCAGTATAACAGTTGCACAAATAGTGAAAAGGTATAAAGTCAGACTCAGTATGTCAGTTAGCTAACTTTAGATGGATATATTGTTGTGTAACATTAGCCACCATAAGCGGCCGGTCATACCAGACCCAGTGATCCCGGGATTCCACCGGGCACGGCTGCAACACGGCCACCATAGCTGATCGCGGCCATTCTAGACAATGCTTGTTAGCCCACCAGATGTGCTGTAGCTTGTCCCAGAAGCTCTGATTGGCTGTGAATTTGCAACGAGTCTATTTTTGAAAGAGCAGACAACCAAGGCAGGAAGTCAGAAACAGAAAGGGCATAGAGAAGCCGGTAAGTTTTCAAAATAAAACACCCTGTGCAGACTCCTGACATAAGGCTGTAACCAAAACCAAAACCCCCGTGCACATTTTATTGCCTAGGACATCAATTTTTTTTTTAAAGAGAAATAATGTGTCTTTTTGTCTTTCAAAAAGGAAAAGTCTCACATTAAAGACAAAGCCTGTGATGTTCTAGTCTATATTCCAGTTCTTAAACGTGGTTGTGAGAATTGGGTTGTGACCAGAAGAATAAGATTTCACAAAGAAGTGGCCAAACTCCTAAGGAGCTTGGCCCTTTGGAAGGAGCTCAAAGGAGAATGTTGAAAGGAGTCAATAGAAGGGGTTCAGCATCTGATCAAGGTTGTCTGGACATGTCCAAATGGGAGGAGACCCTGGTGCAGACACAGAACATGGTGGTTTACATTCCCCATCTACCCTGAGAATGCCTCCAGCTCTTCCAGGAAGAAGTGGAGCATGTGTTTGGAGCCATGACCTGGATCTGGAGGGTATGGTGGTAATATTGGTAGTAATACTGTAGCAATAACAGTAGTAGAAGCAGCTGTGCTTGTATTATTGGGTTGAGCTTTAACTCCATGTACCCGCCTGTTTTTGGGTGAGGGCAGATGCCCCAGCAAACAGAACCAAATTATCTGCATGGCTTGATACCACTACTGATTTTTTGTGACTTGGGTAAACTTACCCATTATTGTAAGAAAAGTAATAGAAATTCATGTAATGGAGAGTTTTTCTCTTTTTGGCCAGATTTCAGGGTTAGTTTTCAGTTTGACCCAGAAAGGCGGATACATGTTAAAGAAAACATTTATTTGATTCTCCGTCCTACAGGTTTAGTGGCTAAAAGTTATTTCTATGACAAAAATAATGACTATGTCAGACAGAGAAGTGGAAAGAAAAGGAAATAAAATCTGAGTAGGAAAAGGATGACAAGGTTTTTTCTTCAAGACAATGAGCTTATTAGAGTTGGAGGAGATATGAGAGAGGAGGGAGGTGAAGCATTTCATAAAGAGATGATATTTCAGTTTATGATGGAGGACCAGGAGCGAATCCAGACCAGAGAGGAAATGTGATTCCACTGACACTTTGGGCGACAAGACAGAGCCTCTGGGTAAGTTTGTCTGGAGCTTTCCAAACCGGCCCTGCCATACATATTCATATTGTCAGAACACATCAGCACGGAGATGAGCGCAGCGTCCTGTAATGACCACGGTCATTAATGGCACCATCAGTGTTACAGATTCTCCGTCAACATTAGCGCCTGTCCTCAGGCAGCGTCATCTCATTTCCATCCAGATTTATTGCCATTCTCCACACACTTTGTGTTCCAGCAACAAGGTACGGACGGCCACATCTCACACTTGGCATTATGGACACGTAGCTGAAAACGGGGAGCATAAACATCAGCAGACACATCAGCCACATATGACTGATGAGCAGCATTCGGCAGCTGTTGCGATGCCACCTTATAAAGCATCACGTGGGGGGGGGGGCAAGTTTCCAAGGTGACCAAAGAGATCACTTGGCTGAATCTAGAGGGGGGAAAAAAAAGCTGCAACACATATAAAACTCGGAATGTACTCGTAAAAAAAAGTCCCAGGACATCACTTGTACGGAGGGCGCGAGGACAATACTCTCGTAAAAACAAAACCGTAAAAATATAGAAGTCAAGTTCTGGAAGTGAAGCGGCATGAGTGAGCAAAACCAGCAGGGGAAGAGGAGGTGGGCGGGCGGCTGTTTACCCTCCACAGTAATGACAGAGGGCTGCAGTGAATCACTTCATTAGGACGCGGACATGAACGCAGGTTTATCAAGTCATGCACCAACGATGCTCCTTTAAATATACAAACACTGACGTTAATTAGATCAGAGGGATTCCCAGACAGACCTAAATGACGGGATTAACAATCCATTGCTAATGCTTAGGACACAAACAGGAGACTCCCTCTCTGGTTCTTGCCACAGCGCTATAGGGCTCTCATAACTTTGGGTTTGTCTTTTTACATCCGTATGCATTTACATTTAGTAGACGCTTTTATTCAAAGCGACTTACACACTCACATAACGAAGTTGCAGCTTCGGGAGCAATTTGGGGTTCAGTATCTTGCTTAAGGATTCTTCGACAGATGGCTGGGACGACCGCTCTGCCACCGAGCCACAGCTGCCCCATGTATGCATGAAGCCAACAAACGTTAATGGGTGGTAAAATAACCACACAATAATAACGATACTATGATGAAATTGCCAACACAGCATCATTAATGCCATCACATTTTAAAGGATAATTTGAGTTTATCAAAACTTTTGTCTTGGTTTTGTTGTTTTGGCTTTCATTTGTCAGCTGTGCTGATAGATACCGATCATTGCACTCACCAAAGCATTTGATGAGATCTGGAAACATGAGAACTTCGCCACACCTAAATTCTGACTGAGCAAAGAACAGTGAGTGAGATGATCAGAGATGGCGTTTGGTGTGGTATATCTTACTTTTCTCAAAGTGTTCATTTTTCTTTGAAGATTTTTGCCAAACAAGAAAGGTGATATTTGACAAATCTACAAAACCCCACGGATTACTGTCCATTAAATATGAAACTATAGCCAGCAGCCAGCAGCGTAGCTTAGCATAAAGACTGGAAACAGGGGGAACCTGCTAGCCTGGCTCCGTCCAAAGGAGTCACTGGTCCCGGCCATGAAATAGTCCTGCACTTTACACCAAAAGTTTACATTTCAGTTTTCATACGGCTCAAACTAATGAGATAACGTGTTAATTAGTGAGCTTCAGAGGTGCTTTTTTTTTTTACCTTTAGGACAGGGCAAAGCCAGCTGTTTGCCCCCGTTTTCGAGACTTTAGGCTAAAGTAATCGATCTTCTCTCCCAACTCTTGGCAAGAAAGCAAACTAAAATAAATAAAATGTCCCAAAATGTTGAACCATCCCTTTCCACAGTTTTTACTGTTTTCATAAATACAGTTAAATGTTATAATGTACCAGAATTTGAAGAAAGAACTTGAAATCGTGACGGACTAGACAGGAAGAGGTATAATAAGATGCTTGGCCACTTTACCCCAGGTTTTATTGGATGGAGGCATTGTGACATTTATTTTGCATATATAATCATATACTGTACTTTACTTTACCTATCACATAGCTTTACAACGTTAAAGAAAGAAAAAAATCGTACTTAAAGAAAAATCCCTACACAGCTTGGATGTCAATAATTCTTCCTGCTTTTTGCTTGTAGCCTGCAGCCAGATGCTGGTGTGGAAGAAGAAGGTTGTCTACAAATATTTGCCTGAGTGACTTTGTGCTCTGAGGGCGTTTGGAAGGTGCTCACATGTTTGGAAACTAATGGCAGGGGAGCTAATGGGCGAATTGATTGCTTTTCAATTGGAGAGCCTGCAGCCTCACAAATTAGATGTTTTCAGTAGCTCTATTTATCATCCAAGATGCGTGCATTGTCAGGCTGAAGAAGTTTGAACAACACATCACACCGGCTTGATTCAATTTAAGTCAATTGCAGATGCTTTGGAGGCCCGGTGGTAAACCTCGGGACAGATTTGGGGTTTTAACACTATATTTACTCACACACGGGAAATGTTTCTGGAAAAGTAACACACATATTTCTTATCCTGAATTTGTTCAATGAATGCAGTCCTTCAATGCGACACGACTGCACAATGCAAAAGTGCTGTAACCTCAAAAAGGCTCATTGTTACCGAAAAGCCAGGAACATAATTCAAACTGAGTCAAGAGATAGCAAGAGAGATCCAGGACCAGTCAAGAGTTTGGACACACTTTCCCATTTACTTGAGTGAGAAAGTGTCTTTTGGACACAATTTTGACTGGTACTGTAGATTTCAGCGAAAAATGTAAATACAAAAAAAATATATGTTTACCAGGTGTGCCAGCTGATTGGCCTGTGACATCATCAGCTTAATTGATGCAATAGAGCAATCAGCTGGCACACCTGTTATCTATAAGTTGTTGTTTCCTGACACCTATGCTCCTGGTGATGGTTTTAAAAAATCATGATTGAAACAGCAAATATTTTCACATTCAGTGTTTTTTTTTTGTTTGTTTCTGCCATGTATCCTAATAATAATGATAGTAATAATAATAATAACAATAAAATGTACATAAGTGCTGCTATGCGTCTCAAGTGGGGTGCTGCTCTGTGACTTAGCCTAGCCTAGCTGCGGATTAGAAAGAGCCCGAGATTGCATCCGTTCCAAAACTGAATGACTCCACTTCATCAGTTCCTGGTACATTTCGAGATCGTTCAGATTCTGAGCTGTCACACGAACACACCGTGGTCTTCTGCAACTTCACGGACCTGCTCTGGCTCACACACACACGCGTCAGTTCGCCACCTATTTCCCCACCTGCAGTTTTTTGGTTTTTTTTGGTAAGCATCCGAGACTGTACCGACCCTCTGACCTCTACCTGGAACAGTGTCAGGACTGTCCTTCCTTGAAACCCCTCCGAATCCCCTGGATGAACTTGAGGAATGGATTAGGACACGTGCGCAAGGGGATGATGAAAGCTTCCGTGACTTTCCTTGCCTGGACCGGGCACTCTGCCGCAGAAGGAGGAAAGAGATATCACTGAGGCCATCGTAATCCAGCTCAAATTAAAAAAGGTACACCCACATTTGGCAAGCCAGCTGAAAAGCTGTGGTGACTCTCGAATCGAGGGTCTAAGGATAGAAGGTGTCTTATGTTGTACCGATTGTAAAGCCCTTTGAAAAAAATTGTGATTTGTGATTTTGGGCTATATAAATAAAATGTAATTGAATTGAATTGGTGTTACTAAGGGTTTTGTGTGTGTTTTCTTTGCGTGTTGACTATTTGCTTGCTAGTTGTTAGAAGATTGTGTATTTATTAAAGGGTTGTGTCAGCTGAGACTTTAACGTATACTTGTAGGGCTTGATTTGTATAAAAAAGGCTACTATTACGATTAATTTCTTTCAGAATTTAAGTCAACCCGCAGCACACACAGATTCGGTCCACACATTGTTGGTGTGCATATTGCGACCTAGCAAAAATTAACATTAGTACAGTTTGTTCATTGGCTGTTTGTGGCAAATAAACATGAGCAGCACAAACAGCCCCGCAGTACATTTTGTGCAAATAACGCGAGTGACTATTTGCTTTCTGTTCAGTCTGAGTGCACCTTCAGGTTGATAGGTCTGTGCACATGAAACATTACAAAACGATTGAATCTATTGTTTTCTGTTTGTCCAAAAGAGCAGATGCAGATAAAGATAAGCAGAAGAGTTACACGGGAACTTTAAAGCTTTGTGGGGTGTAAGTTGTGCAAAGTATGTTGTGCATTCAGTGTCTTTATGATACGACACAGAGAATATTCAGTGTGGTGGAAGAAGTATTCCGATCCTGTACTTAAGTAAAAGTACTAATACCACACTGTGAAAATGCTCCACTAGAAGTAAAAGTCCTGCATTGAAAACCTTACTTAAGTAAAAGAATGAAAGTATTATCAGCTAAATTTACATAAAGTAAAAGCACTCATTATACAGTAAAATAGTCCCTGTCAGCATTTTACTACTTTATATAATGATTAATATTATTGCTGCATTAATGTGTATTTTGTATTTTACTGCTGTAGAAATTTAAGGTTGTGCTAATTCTAACTATTTTATACAATTTTCTTTTGGGTAGCAGTAAACTTTTCATGAGCTCAGAAATCAGACGTTTTCTTAAGCTTTAGAAGTACGATCATTTTCTAAAGCCATAAAGCAGCACTTAATTCTTTATCACACTTTTCATCACAAACATTGACATTTAAAATCACTAAATACAGGGATACATGGAGATGAAGGGTTTTCACTGGACAGGAAGGGAATGAAAAATTGTAATCTGAAAAGTAACTGAAGCTGTCAGACAAATGTAGTGGAGTAAAAAGTAGAATATTTACCTCTGAGTACAAGTACCTCGAATTTGAGTACTTGAGTAAACGTACTTAGTTACATTCCACCAAGTACCTTTATACATAATCATGAGCTCAACTTGAATACTCTTTTTAAATAGCACCCTGAGTGGATTCTCGCCCCAGATTATCCAGCCTGAGTAATCACCTCCATCCATAGATGGTGCTGTGTCACTGATAAGACTGCAGCAGGGAAAGCCTTCCAAGATGAATGTTTTAATTATATTTTGATTAATTTTTACACGGAATGTGGTAATTAGAGATTGATGAATCTCGAATAAAGCACATGGGTCGGTTCCCTCACCATTCTTGTTTTTGATGATTAATTTGAAAGTGAGGCGTTGTTTCACGGCCCCACGCACTCAGTCATTCTCTAATTTGGGGAGCAGGTACGTGCCGGTTGGTTTCATTTAACCCTTTTGGAGCCAAACTGAGCCTGAGAGCAATCACGGAGTCACGCGTTTACATGTAGATGTCACATGCTGTATGTGTGCTGGCACTGTAACTCCCAGTAGGGAACTTTCCCTCATGCCTCGTTAGACAAAGGATAGAGGTCAAAGGTCAGGGTTCAGTAACTGAAGCGCAGCCCTGGCGCTGGAAGGGATTCTGAATTTTGCTCATGGGCACTTCAGCAGACACCTTGCTGCCTTTGAGGCTTGAATCTAAACTGCTGCTTTTTAATGTCATCCTGCCTTCTGGGTCCAATTGACTCAGTAAGTTTGAATAAAGAGGCATTCCTGCTGCAAACATCTGCATGTAAGAGGACTTTCAGGGTTTTCGCAAAAAACTGTGCTTTCAGAAATGAAACTGAGTATTCAGCTTGATTCGGTTTAGTGGCGATGATGCTAAACGGGATGCCAGAGCAATTAATAAAAACAAACAGATACTTTTCCCATCAACCCAATGGTGCCGCTCTGATCTGCATGCCGACCAAAAATCATTTGTCATCAGCTCAGCAGCATGCCGCATTAGCAAGACGCTGTGTGAAGACGAGAGGAGGGAGAAAGGAGTAATGTGAAGTTGGTGTAATGTCCCATGGGATTTCTACTATCATGGACTGAACCAGTTAGTGACCGTGGGATATAAAGTCTGCTCTGCACCAGTAAAAAGCAGCCATTTTCAAGTCTACTTCGAGTGTCTGTTCTTTAGCTCCACACTACGTTATGAATACCCTCTACCAAAACGTGCCACTGCAGGTCAGCCCTGCTCTGCGAAAGGGGTGACCATGCTTTCTTTGTGAGAAAGCCCCTCACAGATCACCTTTAGGGGGAAAAGACCATAAAAGAAGCCTGAAACAAAAACAAATCTGATTGCAGGCTGATCTGGAATTCTGCCTTCACCAAGTCAAAGTATAATTACTAAAGAAAACGTAAGAAAGCACATTAAGTTGTTGCTATTGCAGCTGTAATGGTGGTAGAAACTGTACTAGTAGTAGACAACGGTATGGAACGGCATTGTGTTCGCCAATGAAAAAGAAATCTTCTTTTCCTTTCGGCTGTTCCCTTTCAGGGGTCGCCACAGCGAATCATGTCCCTCCAATGAAAAAGAAATGACGCCTGTGTAATCCCTACCAAGGAAGGTAAAATTGTCCCAAATAATAAACCCTGGGTTTCAAAAAAATTCAAAAGTCTGATAAGTCAATGGAAAGCTGCTTTTAATAGAGGCAATGTAACCAAGGTGAGGGACATAAGAAAAGCAGTAAGGGACAACCGAGTTTAGAAGCAATAACCCAAGAGCTGCCTGGAACGGCATGTAAAAAAACGACCAGGCGTTATGAGAGGGGGGATAAGCCAGTTAGTCCAGATGGTTTTAACTCTGGTACACAACTAGCTGACAGTTTTAATGATTTCTACTTGAGGTTTGTTCAACAAGATCTTACACAGCAGATAGATGAGCTGAGGAGCAGGACTAAGTTGAGTCAAAAAATTGCCATTGACGTTGATGCTGTTGCTAAGTTGTTTCGGCACACCTGTAACAGAATGAGCCCGGGACCTGATGAGTTGTGCGGCAAGGCGCGTAACACCTGGGCTGAGCAGCTCTGCAATATCTGTCGCATTATGGGATCTCTTCAGCTACAGGAGATACCAGAAATCTGGAAACACTCAGCTATTGTCCCTGTCGCCAAGGGCTTTAGACCCGCAGCACTTACATCTTTAGTTATGAAGGGTTTTTGAGAGGGTGATAAAGCAGGTTGTTCAGCAGCGGGCGCAGGGTTCTCTCGATCCTCAGCAGTTTGCTTACAGAGCTGGCGGAGGTGTAGAGGATGCTGTCCTGATGCTGCTGAACTGTCTGCGTCGTCACCTTGAGGGGCCCCCTGACTCATGCCAGACTTCTGTGGATTGAGTTTTCCTCTGCTTTTCACACCGTGCCGCCAGATATTTGCTTGTAGAGGAACTCCTCTCTGATTTTAATCTTGATGTTAATACCATTGGATGGATTTTAGACTTTCTGACAGACAGATCACAGTGTCTGAGAGTTCGTGGTGTCCTCTCACCCAAGCTCCCGCTCATCCACAGGTTCGCCCCAACGATGTGGACTCTCTCCCCTTCTTTATATTCTTTACACAAATAGCTATCAGAGCCAGTTTGAGAATAGACACATTATAAAATGTGCTAATGACTCGGTCAGAGTCAGCCTGCTGGGATGGGGGTATGGGAGTGGGGGGTAAAGTTCTGTAAGGAGTCCTTTCTTTTTAAGGAGCCAAAAGCCAAGGACATGATTATTGATTTTAGGAGGTCAGCACCCTTCCCCAAGTGCACAGTCATTAAGGGAATTGAGATTGATTTGGTGGAGAACTACAAATATTTGGGTTCTGCGTTTGGACTGTGCATTCAAACTAATGCAGATGCCATTTCTAAGAAGGTAAAACAGCGTCTTTACCTTTTAAGAAAAATGAACTATTTTGTGCTCCAAAATGATGACTCTGTTATACAGAACACTTATTGAGTAACAATACAATAACATTTTGATAACATTAATAATTTATTAATATTCATAAATATCGCTGACATTTGATAATCCAAATTGAAACGTTCATTTGGTTCCCAGTTGCAGTTTTTGGGGGGATTCTGCTGCACGAAAATTTTAACAAGTAAAGGCACAACACTCACTGTGTTAAAAATAAATTCTCATCAGTGTAATTCTATGCAAAGGCCTCCAATCAGAAGAAGTCTATCCCACCAGAAACACCATGGTTGCAGTAGAATCAAAGAATTGAGTGTTGAGCTTCCATGTTTCATTGTTCTAACTTTAGTTTTGAAATCGGCACCGTGTCTCTGTTTAGCTGTAAGGTGTTCAGTATTGGCAGCTCCAGTCAAACTGTGATCACATTACCTGGCATCAATTTAGCCACAGTGTTTCCCTCCTCAGTAGCTGCCTTAAGCGGGCCAACCTCAGTGAGAGAGCAAACAACACAAGCTTCCAACTTCAAAGTTCCACTTGTGCGCAGACAATAAAAATCAAAACACAACATCCTCCCAAACATGAAAGCTGCCTGAGATTTGTGTTGGAAGTCTGAAGAAAAAACAACAACAACCCCAAAACAAACCATGGCCAGGATAGAAACCATTTTGTTGGTTGATTTTTGCGCCAAGAGAATCTGCGTTTGATTTCCGAGTGCCGGGGAAGTACAAGGAAGTGCGCGTTAGAGGAAGACATTTTTGACACACGAAAAACAAGCAGTTAGACAGGTGTTGCGCTCCCTCGGGGGGAAACGCTGCCTTCAGCTGCAGCGTCTCACAGTGAGTCAGGATGAGTCAGACGGCGTGCAGACCCAACACGACGGCTTCGCCTGCCGCAAACAAGAAAGGCTGCAGAGCAGCCGAGGAAGGCACAGACCACAACTGCATTTTCTTTCCGATTAAGATTAAGGTTAAGAGAGTTTTGTTTTTGGGGGGCAGTATAGCAGATCTGATGTGATCGGACTGCTTCCACACAAGTGCTATAAATACAAGTTCACAGGTACCCGTACTTTGAGTATTTCCATCTTGGCGGATTTTCTACTTGTCCTCGCCTATAGAAGAAAATACTACATGTTTTACTGCGCAGTATTACCTGACAACTAGAGTTACTGGTTACTTTCCTAATATTTCTTGTTTTTTGCTTTTATTGCATCTCGGTCTCTTTCCTTTCACTTGAAGCCCACGACTTGTGCCCTGGACGTTGTTCCCTCTCGGCTCCTCAAGGATGTCTTTGAAACTGTTGGGCCAAGTGTACTATCGATTATAAATAGCTGTCTTGTCCCTGGGTCTGTCCCTGCTCATTTTAAGCATGCTGTGGGGTATAGCCTCTGACTAAAAAGCCAAACGTGGATCCCACAGTTCTCTCTAATTTTAGACCCATTACTAAATCGCCTTTTCTCTCCGAGGTGCTGGAGAAAACTGTCCTTGTGCAGCTCCAGAACGTTTTAGATGACAACGCTGTTGCCGAAACATGTCAGTCTGGTTTTAAAGCACTTCATAGCAAGGAATCTGCACTTTTAAAAGTTCTTAATGATCCCGAGTCCAGGTTAAAGCACAGGGGGGATAGGGATTTTGCTATTGCTGCTCCTAAATTATGGAACAGCCTACCCCTCCAAATGAGGACCTCGCCTACAGTGGACGCTTTTAAAACTGATTTAAAAACACAGTTTTATTCTTTGGTTTTTAAATCAGACTGAGTTTGATATTATTGGATTCTATTTGTCTAAGTATGTTTCTATGTGTGTGTGTGTGTGTATGTATATGCATGTGAATTTATATATGTGTGTATGTGTATATACATATATATTCTCTATTTACTCTTGAGTGTTAGATATGTTTTTTCATTGTGTTATTCTTTTATATATTTTAGAGTAGAAATGTGAATGTGTTTTACTTACAATGGAAGATTTTTTGAACGTGGTATTGCTACTAAAGATAGAAGCGCTTCTACTGATTCTGTTGGACATTTGAGAGAACATTCACAATTCAATCACTTTCAGGTCTGGTGGTCCGGTGACTCCAAATTAACCACAGGTGTGAACGATATCTCTCTGTGATTATCTCTCTGGTCCATCCATTACATGCTGTGAGAGTCCGTGCCAAAGTGTGCGTCGGTGGACCTGCTTCAGATTTCAGGGGTTTCCAGGGTTTCCTCAGAAACGTTTTCCAGATAACTGAAGATCCTTTCACACTGGACAAAAATAAAAACACTAACACCCCATAACATCTGGCTTTTGTCTTCAGTTGGAAAGGGTACAGTCGGAATTAGTTCCCAGGTCAAATGATTCTGCAGTAGTCACGGGTATTTATTGGCTCAAGCTCCGATCGGCGGGGATGGAAACTTGGTTTCCTGGGTGGCATCTTCAAAAAACGGACAACAAAAAAATAAATATAAAATTAAAGGTGTCAATTGCCTTTTTTTAGCGTGTTTACCCACATTTAAATAAACCTGCATAGAGACGCTAAATTTTGTTTAAAAGGGTGGCCAGAACTAGAACTGATAACACCACAAAACCATAAAAAAGCTCACTGCGTTCGAAGCTTGCAGTACTCCATTGTCTCTTTCCCAGGAAGAGGACTTTGTTGAGAGTTTGTTTTTGCCAGAAATGTAATTTAGCTTTCAGTTTAAAGGCCAGAACAGTGTGGCCGTAAAATGTGCTTTATTACCAGATATATGATGTCCTTTCATGCCTCTGTTTGCTGTGCAGCATGTGATGCAATGTGAAGCCTTATGAACTCAAGTGTAGCTAACGATGTGCTCAAGAAACTGAAGACAGTTGTACGACCGCAGAGTTTGTTTTGTGATGGGTTAAAAATGCTGAGAATTGACATTACAGCACCATAACCATTAAATTGTGGTGGGTTTAATTAAGTTGAACAACGGACTTTGGCTGATGTGAGGCATCCGTATTTGTTGGACATTTCGGACACCATTTTATTGAGCATCAAGTCATGCTGTGCATTGGAGCTTTCCGCATCTTAATTATGACTCGGATGTTGAAAAGATAATGACAGACACAATGTTATCAGGCATGCACTTGGAACTCTGGACTCAATAGCAGTCTCGAGAGGTAAAGCAGGTATGGAATAACAGTCTTTACAAGGTAGCGTCAAAGGTGTACATCAGGAAGCAAAGGTATCCAACGACAGGGTCAAATATCCAGAAACTAGGTCTAGAAACACTTAAGAAACCGCAAGGAACGTTACGCTAGAACACCTACACTAACAGGCAAGACAACTGGCGACAGCCAAGGGGAGCGCACAGACTAAATACACAAAGGAGAAGGGTTAATGAGGGACAGGTGTGTTCAATCAGGTAACCACACAGGAGGGCAGGGAACATCTGAAATGAGAGACAAGGGTGAGTATAACCTAAAACAGGAACTGATACTAGACCTGATGTAACAAATGTTGCCGCTTTAACAGCCGCAGATGATCGGCAAACAAACGTTTGAGTTCAGGGAACGTATCGGTTTTTGGGTTTTGACAAAATCGCCTTAAAACTGATCGTAACCTCTTAATGTTAGGAGAGAGTTGGTTAGCCCCTCCACACAACCTGTCTATTCATATGCAAAGACGCGTGGACCTGTAGTGTATTAGAGAATGAAGGTTTGACTGAACTACACAGAGTGCTGGACTGCTGGGTTCGACACATCTTACAGCCTGAACTTTAAAGAAAATACATCTTACATCTTCCTCGCCCTCATTTTACATGAAGTAGAAGCAGAAATATTGGACTCAGTGAGCGATGCATGTGCTGCCATGAGAATAAAGACATGTTATGTATTCATGGCATGTACTGCAAACACAAGCAAACATCGTGACATGCTGAGAGGGAAAATAAAATTAAGGTTGTTGATGTAGAAAACGTGCAGTGACTGAAATCTAGAGAACAAACACATCAAAGGTACTAAAGAACTACAGGCGAAACAGAAAAGAAGACGAAGGTGTGAAGGTGGAATTTAAAGCTATGAGGAACACTATGAAGAAAACAGTTTGTGTTTTCTGTGCGTGTCTTGTCTCCCCGGCTCTTTGCATTATTGAAGTTCTAAAATGTCAGTTTTCTGACATTTTTGTTTTTTTAAATCATTTTTATGCTTCTGTGAACTTACTGTGGTCCATCTAATTTGGGCAGAAGGCTCAAGTTCAACTTACAAGCCAGCTCTGATCTTTCTGTTACGAAGGCTGACACGCTGAGGTCATTAAACGGGCCGTCCTTGTCACAAAGCCAAACTCACTCCTGGGTGAAGAGGAATCTCTCCGTCTATCACTGCCCCTCTTCCCGGCTGAGCCGCGAGAATTCTTTCAAGGTGATGATGACCTGACGATCATATCTGAGCTACAAGAGTCTTTTAATGGTTGTTACACAAGTGTTACACAGAAAGATCTGGACTTTTCTTCAGCCTTCGACATTTTATCTAAGGACAGCAGCAGGCGAGACCTTTAACTGTGTGAGGTTTGCCCTCTTTTAAATTTTCTTTTAATTGTTGTCAGTTGTAAACATTTGCTGCAAAGTGGCCATCATTAAAAAAGGAAGGCCAGTTGGTATGTTAAAGTGATTAAAGATCTGTTTCTTTTTTCCATCTTTTAAAAACTTGATTAGCTTTCTGTACTATTTATTCTCCCTCTCCCACATATTTGGAGTCTGTTGACTTTTAGTCCTCGTCCTGTGAATATTACGTGACCGACAGGAAGCAGAATGTAACATTGCGCAATGTGGCTAAAGAGCTCACACAGCTCTGAAGAGCAGCTGTGTATTTAGTCATATTTAGGCAAAAACGTCATGTTTGAATTTTCTTGGCATAACGCTTGAGAGTTGAGATGTGGATTAAGTTGCAAAGTTTTCACTATTAAATTCATTGTAACACACAACAAGGCTGACCATGGTTGCTGTTCTTATGAAAACTAAAATAATCTGTCCTTTAAAGTATAATCCTGGTAAAATCATATGTTTTACTTTTTGACAACCATTCCCACAAAAGACTAAAACGAATGAGCCACACTGTTGCACTGGGTGACATGTTCTGTCATTACCATGAACACACGCACTGTAGTTTATTTTGACTTAGTTAATGAAACTAAATGTTTGCGAGGTGTTTTTTAAAGAACTGTATCTTCAGTAGGAACCAATGGGTTTAGGGCTGAGAGCCGCAGACAAGGTAGGAGAGTCAGACAGTAATGAGTATTGATGGACGAGTTGTAGATTTTGGGGCAGTAACAAAAATAAAGAAAATCATCAACAGAGGTGATAAAAAAAAACAAGTCTCCTGCCCTGGAAGTAAATAGCTCTGCAACATGATGCAAGTTGATGTACAAAACCAGCCTCGGGATGCTGCAAAACAGGAAGGAGAGCAGGTGAGATTCAACCTGGGGACAAGCCTAAATAAAATCTGTCAGTCTGAGAGAACGTTTGGGAGGAGAGTGGAGCTTCTGTGTCCATCTGATACCCTGTATGGGCCGGAAATGAGGCCGCGTTTCACTGAATTGTTGAAAATGAACATTATATTAAGGCAGATACGTTGGTCTCAAGTGATTGGTTGAAATGGACTTTAACTAGTTCACAATTCTGTCCCATATCAGGCAATACTAAAATATGAGACCAGGCAAAATAAAAATCGATGCTCATTTTTAGACGCTCAGATTATGTTGTAAAACATTGGACAAAAGAAATTAGACAATTTGTTTGTAATGTTCACACGCTGCTACAGCTTAGATATTTTAGAGCACTTGTAAGAAGAGTTCATTAAAAACGTTAATAAGTAAGCTCTGTGGAATGGGATTAGCTTTAATGCTCTGTATCTCCCGTCTCCGTGTCTGAAGAAGACCAAAACTGGCAATTCCAAGGTTGCTAAATCCATGAGTCCACGTCACAAAGGCTGAAATTAGATTTACATGTTATAATTTGACTGCTGGAAATAATCTGAGGCAACATTAACAGTCTATGCAGTCATGTAGATTATGTTTTTCAGATGTAAAAGTCACATATTTGTTGAACTGATGCAGCACTTCCATCCCCAGGATATATTCTTCGAAAAAAAGAAAAATTATATTTTTATTCTCTCGAGCAGAAAAATGGTAAATTAACTGCATTATATAACACATTTTATCCTGCCTTAGCAGACAAAGCGCTTTTTGTCGCTCATTCACATTTAGCAGACGCTTTTATCCAGAGCGACTTACATATGAGAACATTCACAAACCGAAGGCGCAGGTTCAGGAGCATCTTGCGGGGTTCAGTATCTTGCGCAAGGATACCTCGACGCACGGCTGGGGGATTGAACTGCTGAGCTTCCGATTGGCAGGCAACCGTTCTGCCACCAAGCCACAGCCACCCACACGCCGATGACGGCGGAGCCGCCATGCAAGGCGCTGGCCTGGCCCGTAGGGCGCAACTCGGGACACTTCGACATGGGCTGGCGGAAGCCGGGATCGAACCGCTGACTTTCTGATCTGCGTTTGCACGTTTGTATGGAAACTGAGACAAACGGGCATTATCACAGTATGTGCCAGTGTGCGACCTATGTTTACTTGATCATGGAAGCGTTCACAGTAGCAGTCGTATTTATGTTGGTGTAAACTCGTTGCTAATTTCGGGATTCTGATTGGCTTACGTGGGCTTGAGCTTCTCGTTACACCGCCACCTACAGGTTTAGCGTGCTCTTGACGGCATATATACACGGGTACGTGTAAATGAACACTTTTCTAAAAAATACTCACATGTGTGCACGCTGTGATTTTTGAAACCGGAGAGGTTGAAATGTCCGTTTAAGAAAAAAGCCGCCCACGTGTAAACGTAGCCTTACAAAATGGAAATCCAACGGGCCATTATCCTTTAATTAATGTGAGTGGCCGCTGTTCAGCACAATGTACATTGTCCCGTTATATATAAGAAACAGTAAAACATTTTGGCGAGAAACGTCTTCGCAGATGTTTGCCACCACACCACACCGCACGGCGTCTGGACTCTCCCTCCAGTGGAATCTCTCGCAACGTTACAGGCTCTCGGCTGTGTGTCCACCGGGTGCCTCTCTTCTCGCTACGCTTTCACCTTCACCGCCTACAAAAAGGATCACCGTTGCCTGATCCGAACGGTGCTCAGAGCAGAGCGTCTTTGCAGTGCAGAGAATTACAAACACATGTCAGACTTTCAGCAACGCAGCTCCCTGCCTCAAACAGATTTATTTAGGATTGCAGCACAGCAGCACCTCCAGCCACGACCAAAGCTTCCCTCATGCATCTTGTTGCTGCTGCAGGTGTAAAATCTGAGGAATATAGTGTAATCTGCCAGGTAGGCCTCCTCCTGGTTGCACATAAATACCCATGTTAAGTGCATTACACAGGTAGCTAATACGACCCCTGGGTAAGCAAGGTGTGAGTGTACTGACAGAAGCGTTCATCCAGAAGAAATTGTCCTCATCTGAGAGCAAATATGAACTATAAACCCTTTATCTGTCCCTGACATACCTGTTTGTGGTTGAGAGCAGACAGGCATAGGCAGGCCAGTGTGGGTGGGCTGAATTCCTCTGCTCTCTGCTCAGTGAGGCATCTTTAATCATCAATAAATCTTAATAGTGCCACCTTGGTTTAATAACTGTGACCAAATGACACCATGGCGAGGATGATTATCGGCAGTCACACTGCTGGCACCGTCGCTGTTCAGTGTTTCTCTAAATTAAGACCCCATTTCCCAGAAGCCTCATTTCTTTCTGTCCTTCCTCCCTGAAAGCTTTGGCTCTGCTCGCTCAGATGAAATTTGGACTTATTCCATTTTAGCCACATTATGGTCCAGACTGCAAAATCAACACCACTGGATAATTTGCAATAACTTTAGTGACACCCGAATGAGTCACCTAGCACTACCTTTACGTCACAATTGCGTTTGCCCAATACTTTAGGTTAGCAGGTGTTTGGTGAGAAAGCAGTGACGTTCCCATCAGCTTCAGCTGCACTTTGTATTTAGTGGTTATTACCGAATGTCAGCACGCTAACACAATAAAAGAAGGACAACATAGTTAAGATTATACCTGCTAAACATCCCGTAGCATTAGCATTGTGAGCTTGTGAGCATGCTGACATTAGCATTTAGCTCAAAGCACCACTGTGCCTTAGTACAGCCTCACAGAGCCGCTAGCTTGGCTACAGACTCTTAGTCTTGTTTTAACACATTTTAGATGATGGCGATAAAAAGATGGTGGATTAAGCGTGAAAGGAAGTAACTGCTGCTAGACGTCCCTGCACTAAACCGTTTGCAGTAATTAAATCAGCAACAAATGTGCTAAATGATTCAAAAAACCCAAAATGCAGCAAAAACCGAAGTGACTTTGCTTGTGTTCTCGTATGAAGACAGAGAGAAAGACGGAAGGTTTGGAAATTGATGTTTAACTAAGTCAAGTTGATGTAGTCACCCTCACAAAATCATGTGTTTTTAGTTTGCATGTTTTGGCTATGGCACGTAGCATCTATTGAATTGGTGCTAAGTTGCCTAATTGTGTGACCTCAAGCTCCTGGAGTTTTTACCCAATATTGGACTTTTGAATTGAGAAAATAGTTTGA
The DNA here is from genome assembly GCA_011952105.1 of Coreoperca whiteheadi. NCBI lineage: Eukaryota > Metazoa > Chordata > Actinopteri > Centrarchiformes > Sinipercidae > Coreoperca > Coreoperca whiteheadi. The sequence goes on along the minus strand of CM022490.1, from coordinate 27,891,355 downwards.
ACGATGGTTTAAAATGAATCCATTTTGTTCCCATGCACCAAAAACTTGATTTTCACCAGTGAAGAAAGAAAATGGGAGAAACTGCAGATTCATTTCTGGTTGTGTTTCCAGGGTCGCTCGGTGATGTGAAACATATATTAAAGTCTTATTTTCTTCAGCATATTTGCTTTTTGGATATTTTTTTTCACTGTTTTTAATTGAGTAGAAACACAAATTATTTTATTAATAAATAAAATGAGCTATGAATGTAATGTAGGTCTTCTGTGTGTATTTTTGCGTCTGCTTACGTTAAGAAGTCGGCAGCACGTCACCACAAAACAGCACATTTCTACCCACCTCTTAAAAGACAGAGCCCAGATCTTATTTTGAAAGTCTGGGTTTAGCGCTTCCTCTGCAGCTGTCCAGCGCAGCCTGGTGATGTAAGTGGACATGAGGCTGTGATTAATGGTGGTAGTAATGGTTTAGTCAGTGCAGCATATGAGTCCAGCTAACAGCTCGACTCTGTGCTGTAATTAAAGTTGACAGTGGGGTCACCTCGGCGGCCTCTGACACTTTGTTCCTCTACCTCGCTCTACCTCTCTCTCTCTCACACACACACAAACACACACACACACACACACACACACACACACACACACACACACACACACACACACACAGAGACGCACCGTTTACTTTTTTTAACACTCTGCTTCAACACCTTCTCTCGTCTATATGTCACCTATAAACACTAAATAATCACATAATATATTTACAACTGTGTTACGTGTTCATTCACTATATTATATGTTAGCATCCAGTTACGAATGCTTCACAGGAGGAGTAGTTGAGAAGTACATCAATAAACACTAAAACACACTTTATATCTGCATTGAATACAGTGTCATATAAATGTTAAATTCTAAACATTTATAAGCATATTTATACAATTATAAGAATACTATATATATATATATAGAGAGAGAGGAGATATAGTTTGATTTTACTGAAGTTGACTCTGAAGTCTGAGCAACACAGAGCCATAATCCACTGTGTTTGTGTTTGACCATCAATACACACTCATTGGCACGAGTCTAACAGTGTTACAGGAGTGCAACACTAAATTGGTGGAGTGATCCTTTAATACAGAAACATTGATTAATCTAGTTTAAAGTGATTCATTTCAAACGTTTGCCACGTGTGGAACACCAACACAGTGGGACAACAGCACTGTCATGTATTGTCACATAATCTGTATTTATCTTGTAATTTCACGATCTTTTAAAAATGACATTCCCACTCACTGGACGTATGGATTTTCTGACCGCTGTCTCCTTGAATTATGTTTCTTCCATTTTTCTCTCCTTTGTTTTTCTTCTCTCTGGATTCCTTCATTGTCCTCATTCATTTTGAAACTCTTTCTTTCTTTCTTTCTGCACACGCCCCACACCTTCTTTTATGCAGATTGGCGCACTGCCTTTAACTTGCACTGGTATGGTTTCACTTTTCAGTCATTCCTTCGGCAGACATTCTTTTCTCTGACAGGATTCACTGATTGCTTTCAACTCAGACTGTTCATTGTCTTTTTTCTCCCCATACCTTGTTTCTGAGTGGACTCACTGCCTTAAACCTAAACTGACACCTTTCTACTGCGTCTTATTCTGTTGACTCCACTCTCTCTTTTCTATCAGGTGATTGCCTGCACCTTGAACTGATTTTCTTTGTTTCTTTCTTCATTCTTTTCTTCCTGTTCTTTCTTCTTTTTCAAGGATGCAAATCTTTACTTAAAGCTTTTTTGAAATGGACATCCATTCATGTGATTTCTTTTACATTTACTTTTACGGGTACATATTTGGGCATTATTCATCGCTGAATCTGATTGATGGCTCCAGCTGTTGGGTGTTAGAAGATTTGTGGTGCAGCTGCAGTGCTGCTGTTGCCCCCCCCCCCAGCCTCAATAGCCTGGTTATTTGCAAGGGCAATATTTTATAAAAGGATCTGATTAGTTTATGCACTCGACTGAAATGACCTGTGAAATGAAAAGCGTTTGGCCGAGCTGCTGTTTAAATGTTTGAGCTGCAGAATAAAGTGGAGGGCAGCTCAAGTACAGTTCAGCTTACCCTGCAGTGTGTGTGTGTGTGTGTGTGTGTGTGCACCCCCGCTATTTGGAGTTAACAACTTACAGTTCAAACACCGCAGGAGTGTGCATTTTTGAATATTTATGGGTGTTACTATGTTTGTGTGTTTATTTCACACTGTATGCACATGCGACTTGGCATGAGCGTGACAGGATATTTAGACGTTCTGACGGTCTCAGGTTCAGGCAATGAAACATTACACGTTTGTTATACAGTGGCCACTAAAAATACTAGTTTCTGTTTGGCTGACTAGGGCCTGTTAAAATTGGATGAAAGGATACCTAAAACATAATGACAGGGTCAAAAGTTTAACCACCATTTTGGTGTCATTAGTGTCAGTGTTTCCTGCAGCGGATTTCACCAGGCCTGGAATCATAATCACCCCTGCTAACATCAGAAATAGTCACTAGCTTCATGAAATTAAACAATACTCCTCCAGGAAAGAGAGCAGAGGTGCTACATCACACAGCAAAGGCCACACACTGTTTACATTGCTTTCATTAACTAGATTAATAAGACAAAATGCACCTGATTCAGCTGCAGAAGATGACAGAGATTGATTGATCAAATTGTAAGTTTGCGCTGCGGAAATAATGAAATGCAGCACATCGCAGTGTTGGAGGGACAAGGGAAGAAAAGTTGAGGGAAGCAGCCCGATCAGCCACGGTGAGGTGGGGATCTGTGAGGAAAAGCTCCCAAAACACAAAGGCTGAAGTTAGTTTGATAATTACCAGCTCCACACGCCCACGATGTTGAAGTGAGATACTGACTCGCTGGGCTTGAGTTTTAATGTCGTCTGTCGCATTGCATCACTGGGTCTGAGCTTATCGCCTACAATAACAAATTTCCTTTGCGAAACCCTGAGAGCGCAAGCTATATTAAACTGGGGGTAACCATAGCAACTATATCTCTCATTGATGCTGTCTTACCAGATAATAATTCTTAACTGAAAAAGACAGAACTATAAGTTAAGTTGACTATAAACAAACTTTGTAAAATTTAATATAATTAGTAAAAAAACATTTTTTTAAATGGCCTAGGTGGATTCTTTGCCGCCACCTTTAGTGTTCTTATTGTATGTCAGGGCATGTTGTCAGGTATATTTCTGATAAGTGCAACGTTAAGATGATGTCCATGCCGTCCCCCTGGTGACCTCACCATTATCAGCCTGCCAGAGCGGATAATACATTATTTTTCTTTATTAGAGCAATGGGACAAAGTACAAAAAGGTGACAAATTAGACGGACACAGGTATAACAACATACACAGGAAATAACACAAAAGAGTAAGACAACAAACAGAGGTTATGATTTAAATTTGGTACAGATTTTCTGTTTAATTTTAGATAAGTCAAAATTCATCAGGGCGGCTATTCACCCTCCATCTTTGTCAGATCATTGCTGTTGCTATATGTAGCCCCTGTGTTCCTGCCAGTATGTGAACCTGTCATGATCTCTGTGTAGACCGCCTCAAACGCTTTACTCTGCCTGTCTGGGTCTGCATTGGGCCTTAAACTCCTGCTAAGAATTGCTTTCATCATTATCAGCGTTGCAATGACAGTCATTGAAATGCAGACTGACAAGTTTGTCTTGGTTAACTCCAAATATATAAAATATGTGATGGAAGAACGTAACAGTGCGGATACGCTAACACAAGGAGGGCTGAAAACCAAGCAGTGGATGTATTTCACTTTTTCATATTTGAGTCGGTTTTGGATTACAGAAAGATAATTCAAGGATCCATTTCAGTTTGGGTACTAAATTTTATTTAGAATTATGTGTAGGTGTGAATTCATTTGTATGCGAACTATGACGTTTCAGCATGTATGTGGTGATGGTTGACCTATTTATAACTTTAACCCTAAAACCTATAACCTTTGGAATTGAGGACTGGACACTTCACAAAATGGCGCCACTCTGGTTGAACATACAGATTGGTCCTCACAAAGAAAAAATGACAAGCACACACACACACACACACACACACACACACACACACACACACACACACACTCATACTCCACTGACCCACCATTTGTCTCTTTTGTGATTGTCAAAACTGGAAAAGAAAACAATAAAAAACAGGAAACTGTTAACTGGAAACTAATTAAAACTGCTGGAATGAAACAGCAGATAGTAGATGCTGCATCCATGCGAGGCTGTAGAGGATGATGGAAAGGGAACAATGATTTATTTTTATTTTTGATTGGCAGCTCATGGTGCGCCACGGTTATTAGGATTTCCGTATTTAGACAACTGTTGGTGAATGCTGCGTTGTGTCTGTCTCGGCTGCTCAGGCAAGTGTGAGTCAGGAAGTCAAACAGAGAAGGATGGTTTCTCCCTCGGGCTTGTTTTTCTTCAGAAATGATGAAATGCACTTGTCGAATTGCGATTGGTGTAAGAGTCAAGGAAGACACCACAGATGTCTGCTGAAAATCTCACAACTCCTGTTTGTGGAATTTTTTTAAAAATGTTTCATTAAGTTGAAAAGTAAAGCTACCATTGAGTTTTTTGGGAGGGATTTTTTTCCTTTCTTTCCAGGTAAAAATGACAATAATGAAATAAACCAACTGTTACAAACATGTCAGAACATGTCTGTAACAAACAGAAGAAACAGAACGTCTTATTTTACAACAAGAGTAAAAGTCTGCAGCCATGCTAGCAGCTCTGTGAAGCTTTGGCACAGTAGTGATATGTTGAATGCTAACACCATGCTAATGTAATATCGCCATGAGATTATGATGCTAATATGATTGCAGTCAGTAACACAATGACAATGCTGACATGCTAATATTCTCCAGTTATATGGTTTACCTTGTTAACCATCTTAGTTCGGTTTGTTAGCACGCTAACATTTGCTAACAGCAAATGAAAATACAGCCGAGGCTCATGGGAATGTCATCGGTTTGGTAATTATTTAAACCAAAGTATTGGACAAATTGAAATTTTGACCTGAGACATTGCGATACATTGTCTGGTAACCATGAATATCGGTACAAAATTGTGTGGCAGTCCGTCCAGTAGATGTGGAGATATTTGCCTGGATAAGTGACAATTTTAATCAGCTGGAGGTAATAGACGAAAAGTCAATGGATCACTGTTTGTACCAAATTTCTCAGCAATGTGTGAAGTATAGTTGTTGAGATATTTTAGTCTGAACCAAAGCGGTGGAACGACCGACCAACATCGCCATCCCCTCGAGCCGGGCAGCCAAGACCAAAAACATACCTTTTTTATTCGTGACCACCTTAGTGACCGAACTATGAAAATCTGTAAACAATGGCATAACAATTGTCTACCATTGAGTTTTGAGAACACTCCTGCCTCGTTGATCCACTGTGGTTGAGGCAACAATCTGGCGATGAGTGACTGGAGAACCGGGGTAGATATACTGGCGCTGATGAGCTTGATGGGAGGCAGGTGTGTTGGCAGAGGAGGGCGACTGGTGAAGGATCTCAGGTGAGCGGAGTCAGGAATCCGTGGAGAGAGAGAGAGGAGGGGGTAGCCACTCCTCCAGACACGAAACCACACTAACAGAGAGACGGACAGGGGAGAGACAGGAGACACAGGGCGGAAGAATGAATAACACTGGAAACACAAAGGGAATGCAGACGTAACAGGAGAAATGTGTTCTTGATAGGAAAGCCAAGTAAACTAGACACTGCCATTTATATGATCTTAAACAAGTTAATTTAATTGTCTTTGTTTTGACTAAGCTTTCCCGGTGGCGAGGCATCCTGCTGCATGACATGTTTATTGACATGTAGCTTTGAAGCAGTGGTACACAACCACTCACTCAGGTTTTATACTTTTGTTTAGCACAGGGAAGCTTGACTGACATGTCGTGGTGATGGCATCCTCATTGGCGGCTGTCACAATGCATTTTTTTCCCTGGCTCATTTGTTTCAGACAGTTAGAGTCAGAAAGTCCGGGACACGATGGGAGATAATGTCTGCAGGGATCCAGTTGTGATTGACAGCTCATGGTTGCTGCTGTACAGCGAGTGGGCAGTCAGCTGGACACACACTCAGGACGAGGATTTAACTGATGAGCTGGTGTGTGCATAGGAGTGACAGTGTGCATACATACGTGCATGCATACAGACATGTATAAGCATCTGTATATTGTGTAGTATAGGTATATTGTGTATGAACTGTATGAAAAAAATCACCTTCAAATACTCACTGAAAGACATTTGGTAAAATGTGTTCTAGCAATATTTATTGTAGTGTTTAATGGTATCAATCGAGGTATTACTACCAATCAATGGAGGACACTATAAGAAGCAAATAAACTCTTGGAATCCACCAATTTTAGTTATCGTTGTTTAGTTATTTCTGCTTCTCCCTGACACAAGTAACAGAGGCTTTAACTTAAACTCTCTTTTCTTCTCCCTGGGGCAGCATTTTTTGTTTGGTGGAAGTCCCTGTATGTTTTTTACTCTTGGTTAAAATGATGCTATACCAACCCTGGAAAACTTATTTGCACAAGCCCATATTTTCCTGGAAACAAATGGGGGGGGGGGGGGGGACCCCCCGCCCCACAACCCTACACAATCTTTCTCTTTTCCCCCTCTAGAGTTGGATAAGGGACCGCCCCCCCCTTTTGGGGTTAACACATTACATTTAAAACCCCGCCGGG
>CM022490.1:27843979-27884573 GCA_011952105.1 Coreoperca whiteheadi | reverse complement strand
TAAGAAAATCTTTTAACCAGACACCATGTTGGTGGGGGGAAAGGGGGGGGGGGGGGGGGGGGGACTCCCAGCTCTACAACTCTACACAGTGATGAAGTTAAATTCTGAGGATTCCTATGTGCTAAAAATATCAATTTACTGTTCACTGTAGTAAAATATTTTAACTGGTGCTGCTCACTATAGCGTCAGCTACTATTTGTTATATAGCGAGTGGTGAATGAATGATTGAGGGAGTGATTTTGGGCAAAGCCATAGGGTGAGTCAAAGCCCAGTCAGCCAAATCCCATGCACCAATGTGATGTCATGGGATGGCACATAAATAGCATGAAACTTCTAAGGATATTTTGTGCGTCATGTCAACGCATTATAAGCATTTAACGGCGTTGCAGATGCCGCATTTTGTGAGTTTTGGAGGTGCAGGAAAGGACGAAGGTCAGGAGACCTCCTTCATCATGGTAGCAATAACACATACGTGGTTAACGTTGTGAAACTATCACAAATTGGTTTTCTTCAGGCGACAAATCTACATGATTTGGGTTAAAATAAGTACGTGACGTAAGTAAAGTAAGTTAAAACTGAATAAGTCAACATTGACGTTTGGTTTCACATAGGACAAGAACTCTAGTCTCTTGGGTGAAAGTTCGGTGTTTGATCCATCCATCCACGACGACGAAGTTGTAGCTCTATATACTACATCACCTGACTTTTTTTAAAATATGACATTAATGCGTCAAATGATACACCGTCTCTGCCCAGTAGAAGTCAGTAGAGACTAAATGCTGTGAAAGGACACGCGAAAAGCAAAAAATGCGTTGTGATAAGATGCAATATGAGTTTAGACATTGGCGTGTTATTCATACGCCATTTGGTGAGACCAGGCTGCATGCACAGCTGCACCTACCTGTCTTCACTGGCTAAAACCTACTCCTATGTAACCAGTTTGATTGTACGAGGAGAAAATCACAGTGTAGAATGAAAATTGTGGGAGCATTTAGAATTCAGGGATAGGTTTTGAACCTGCTTTAAACATTAATCATTCAATTCCATTATAGTGTAGAAAATATTTTAAATTAACTGAACATTTTGAAATTTTAGTGGGGTTTCTTGCAAAACTTAATGCAGTAGTTAGTGAACAGAGGAAAAATACACCTTTATTTTCTGCATAATTTACTTACTATTGTGTGCCAGCTAATATTTCTGCCGTGTCTCTATATGCACAGTATTGAAAATGTAAGTATTTGATATTTGTGTCTGTAAGATAAGCAAGCATGTGTGTGTGTGTGTGTGTGTGTGTGAGTGAGTGTCAGTGAGTCGTGTATGTGTCTTGTGTCTTGTGTATGTGAACAAGTGCAGCATAGGATGCATTTGCACGTGTTTTCAGTACATGCAGGTTTGATGTGTCTGCATGTCTGTGTTTAACGCATTTTGAGTATTTGTTACCCTGATACACAAACCCTGAACTATGGATGTTATTTAACTGGCACAACAGCCACTAAGTGTGAGAAACAAAGTTCAGCGTGGCTGGATGGCTTGTTTAGTACGCACTGCTACCTCACTTAATGTCAAAGCTGTAGTTAGTGATTTGCATATCCAGATGTTTCATATTACAGCCTTCTCTCAGCCGGAATAAGATGCTCATGATGAACGATCGTTCCCTCAGAGGAATAATTTGTGTCAGTGCAGTGCAGCTTCTGAGACAGCTTGGGAAATTAAGCACTTTAGTGTCTGAATAAAATACAACTTTATTAGACAGAAAAAAAACTATCAGGGTGTGTTTGCCTTTGCCTGAGCTGCAAAACAGATATCAAGGCAAGGAATGTTCAAATCAAAACATGAACATGACACAAAATAATTATAGTCATATAGCCCATGGTTTTTGAGAAGATAAATAAATGCACAGTTTTTCTGTTAAAAAATCAAGATTTATTAATTTATTATTTGAAGCTATTTCATGAAGTCTGAGAAAAGCAAAAACAGCAAAGCAGAGAAGACCAAAAGAGACAAAAATATATTAAAGTTTAGGAACTCAGATGAAACAATACACAACAGAGATTCAGTCATTCCTGCAGCAGAACTGCATTCACAAAGTTAAGCACTTATTGGCTAGAAGACAGGAAACAGAGGAAATGGACAGCTGAGAAAGAAGAAAATCTCAGACTCACTTAATGGTCTGCTGAAGTATCAAACAGCATGGCAGCCAGCATTGGGGAAAGTTTCAAAAGCCCATTAGAGATACCTGCATGTCAGGCCAGCTGTTAACCAGCAACACTTCAAAACACTAGAAGATACGTTCACAAGATAGTTATACTTATTTAACAGTCTTGTTCCATTGAGTGGAATAATGCTGTGTGACTTCTTAAAATCCTCCCTAATACATTCTCCAGAGAGACAAAACAGTGTAAAGGTGTTCAAAAGCAACACAAAAAAATCATCAGCATTTGAAAACCTGTAACCATCTCTGAGTGCTTGTCTTTATTGGAGGTGGGGGAGCCTATCCAAAAAACATACTTGGACAAGTCAAACAAAGGTGAGATTTAGGCTGGATTTTCACTTTTGCAAGAGAAAAGCATTCAAGGATGAGGAATAACTGATATGGAATAACTGGTTTACAAAATGTAGGTTGGGTAGGCTTACTAACCTCCAATAAAGAACAGGGCACAACAATTTCCGTAAACTTAACAAAGGAATGCTGCCTCAAATGGATTGGATGAAAAAGTCTGAAACAGTACTAATAACTTTGATAACCACTAACTCTACTTCAACTCCTTTACCTTTAATTTGTATCTTTTAGCATCATGCTGCTTTACACTCAAAGAGTTTCAAACATTTGTATCAGGGAGCCAGCCAGTCCAATCAAAGTCGGGAAAGTCAGTTTGTGTGGGACCAAGTAAATGGAGAATAATAGGGGACCAAAGATTGAGCCCTGAGGAACATCACAATATAGAGGAACAGAGGAGATAATACTACATAGAGACAAAAATCAAATATCTAAAAGAAAACCGCAACCGCAGGGGGGCACAAGCCAGTCCCAAGTCTGGATAAATGCAGAGGGCTGTGTCAGGAAGGGCATCCGATGTAAAACACATGCCAAACTAAAAATGCGAATCATGACAATGACTTCCATACCGGATCGGTCGGGGCCCGGGTTAACAACGACCGCCACCGGTGCTGTTGACCTACAGGGTACCAGTGGAAATTGGACTACTGTTGGTCGAAGACGAAGAAGGAGAGGAGGAAGGTGTGTTCGTAGGCAGAGAGAGAAGAGGAAAGCTAAGAATGTAGGACTGACAGTAGGGACTTTGAATGTTGGGACTATGACAGGGAAAGCTAGAGAGTTGATTGACATGATGCAGAGAAGGAAGGTAGACATACTGTGTGTCCAGGAGACCAGGTGGAAAGGTAGCAAGGCTAGAAGCTTAGGAGCAGGGTTCAAGTTGTTCTACCATGGGTCGGATAGGAAGAGAAATGGAGTAGGAGTTATCCTGAAAGAGGAGTTCGTGAGGAATGTTCTTGAGGTTAAAAGAGTGTCAGACAGGTTGATGAGCCTGAAGCTGGAAATTGAAGGGGTGATGTTCAATGTTGTGAGTGGTTATGCCCCACAGGTAGGATGTGAGTTAGAAGAGAAGGAGAAATTCTGGAGTGAGTTAGATGAAGTGATGCAGAGCATCCCCAGAGCTGAGAGAGTGGTGATTGGTGCAGATTTCAACGGGCATGTAGGTGAAGGGAACAGAGGTGATGAGAATGTGATGGGCAGGTTTGGTCTTCAGGACAGGAACGCAGAAGGACAGATGGTGGTAGACTTTGCAAAGAGGATGGATATGGCTGTAGTGAACACTTTCTTCCAGAAGAGGCAGGAACATAGGGTTACATATAGGAGCGGAGGGAGAAGCACTTAGGTGGACTACATCTTGTGTAGACGTTGTAATCTGAAAGAGACCAGTGACTGTAAAGTAGTGGTAGGGGAGAGTGTAGCCAGACAACACAGGATGCTAGTGTGTAAAATGACTCTGGTGGTGAGGAAGATGAAGAGGACAAAGGCAGAGCAGAGGACGAAGTGGTGGAAGCTGAAAAAGGAAGAATGTCGTGTAGTTTTCAGGGAGGAGCTGAGACAGACTCTGGGTGGTCAGGAAGTGCTCCCAGATGACTGGACCACTACAGCTAATGTGATCAGGGAGACAGGTAGGAGGGTACTCGGTGTGTCATCTGGAAAGAGGAAAGTGGACAAGGAGACTTGGTGGTGGAACCAGGAAGTTCAGGAGTGTATACAGAGAAAGAGGTTAGCAAAGAAGAAGTGGGACACTGAGAGGACTGAAGAGAGTAGACAGGAGTACAGGGAGATGCAGCGTAAAGTGAAGGTAGAGGTGGCAAAGGCCAAACAAAGAGCATATGAGGACTTGTATGCTAGGTTGGACACTAAAGAGGGAGAGGCGGTTTTGTACAGGTTGGCCAGACAAAGAGATAGAGATGGGAAGGATGTGCAGCAGGTTAGGGTGATTAAAGATAATAATGGAAATGTATTGACAGGTGCCAGGAGTGTGATGGGAAGATGGAAGGAGTACTTTGAAGAGTTGATGAATGAGGAAAATGAAAGGGAACTAAGAGTAGAAGAGGTGACTGGTGTGGAGCAGGAAGTAGCAAAGATTAGCAAGAGTGAAGTGAGGAGGACGTTGAAGAGGATGAAGAGTGGAAAGGCAGTTGGTCCTGATGACATACCTGTGGAGGTATGGAAGTGTCTAGGAGAGGTGGCAGTAGAGTTTCTGACTAGTTTGTTTAACAAGATCTTGGAGAGTGAGAGGATGCCCGAGGAATGGAGGAGAAGTGTACTGGTGCCAATTTTCAAGAACAAGGGCGATGTGCAGAGCTGTGGCAACTACAGAGGAATAAAGCTGATGAGTCATACAATGAAGTTGTGGGAAAGAGTAGTGGAAGCTAGGCTAAGGGCAGAGGTGAGCATTTGTGAGCAGCAATATGGTTTCATGCCTAGAAAGAGCACAACAGATGCAGTGTTTGCTTTGAGGATGCTGATGGAGAAGTGCAGAGAAGGTCATAAGGAGTTGCATTGTGTCTTTGTAGATTTAGAGAAAGCGTATGACAGGGTGCCGAGAGAGGAGCTGTGGTATTGTATGAGGAAGTCTGGAGTGGCAGAGAAGTATGTTAGAGTGGTGCAGGACATGTATGAGAGCTGTAAGACCGTGGTGAGGTGTGCTGTAGGTGCGACAGAGGAGTTCAAGGTGAAGGTGGGTCTGCATCAAGGATCGGCTCTGAGCCCCTTCTTGTTTGCTCTGGTGATGGACAGGCTGACGGATGAGGTTAGACAGGAATCTCCATGGAATATGATGTTTGCGGATGACATTGTTATTTGTAGTGAGAGCAGGGAGCAGGTGGAGGAGAATCTAGAGAGATGGAGGTCTGCTCTGGAAAACAGAGGAATGAAGCTTAGCCGCAGTAAGACAGAATACATGTGTGTCAATGAGAGGGACCCAGGTGGAACGGTGAGGTTACAGGGAGCAGAGGTGAAGAAGGTGCAGGACTTTAAGTACTTAGGGTCAACGGTCCAGAGCAATGGAGACTGTGGAAAAGAGGTGAAGAGGCGAGTGCAAGCAGGTTGGAACGGGTGGAGAAAAGTGTCAGGTGTGTTGTGTGATAAAAGAGTATCAGCAAGAATGAAAGGAAAGGTGTTCAAGACGGTGGTGAGACCAGCGATGTTGTACAGCTTAGAGGCAGTGGCACTGAAGAAAGGACAAGAGGCAGAGCTGGAGGTGGCAGAGCTTAAGATGTTGAGGTTCTCTTTGGGAGTGACGAGGATGGACAGGATCAGGAACGAGTCCATCAGAGGGACAGCTCATGTTAGATGTTTTGGAGATAAAGCCAGAGAGGCCAGATTGAGGTGGTTTGGACATGTTCAGAGGAGAGACTGTGAATATATTGGTAGAAGGATGCTGAGGTTGGAGCTGCCAGGCAGGAGGTCTAGAGGAAGACCACAGAGGAGATTTATGGATGTAGTGAGAGAGGACATGAAGTTAATTGGTGTAAGTAAAGAGGACGCAGAGGACAGGGTTAGATGGAGGCGCATGATTCGCTGTGGCGACCCCTGAAAGGGAGCTGCCGAAAGGAAAAGAAGAAGAAAACCCTTCTCTGCCCTTCTTTTATATTTGATACAGGTGATTCAGGTTGGAATTCATTACTCTTTCATCTTTTGTTCATAATAATTATATTTCTTTGACACTCAGTCCCACCACCTTCAAAAAGAACACTCATATGCTTGCCTGTCCATCCTTAACACCACCACTTGCCAGAGTTAACAGTCGGTCCAGCTTCAATGGCAAACCAGATCTGTGTTTATGCTAGCTGTTAAGCAAGCAGGCTTCCCAAAAGCCTTCCCTGCATTCATTTCACACTCTGAATTCCATTAGATGCCGTAAATACTCATTAAATGCACTCAGCTGTAACCACAGTCTCCTTGCTTTTTTAGATTAATTCTTTTTCTCTCCACTGCATAAGCATGTTTGCCCTTGACTCAGTCAGTTTGCACAGGGCATGAATGAGAATAGCCACCCATTGGTATGTATGACAGCAAAAGGTGAGATACTGAGCCAGCAGCCAGCGACACACAGGCCATTATATTCAAACACCATGAGGCTAAACTGTCAAATGCTATTGTTACTCTGATACTCCGTCTCATACACTCACTCACTCTCTCACACACAATTCAATCCCTTTTCTTTATGTCTCTCTAAACTTGAATGGTTTCCGTAGTACGCATAAACACACACTGACAAACATACAATACACATGCACGCACACTCACTCTACCCAATTATAACAATGACGGTAGATGGGAAATTTCAAACACTTCTCAGTTTAATCAGCCTCTTAAATTGGTACAGAGTTGACCCCTCTATAGCCAATTTAACAAAAACTGAACATTCTAACCTTCAAAAGGTAGGACTTATTGCAGGGCTGTTGTATTTCGTGTAGCATACACAGGCAGAGTCACGTAGTATTGCATCATTTGACAGGGATCAGTGGAAACCTGTAGCACAACGTGAGACGTGTCACACCAACAGAGGGTGTATCTACAAGGTACGATTGCCAGGCTGTTTCAATTCTAGCCTGATAATCAGACTGAATTGCCACTTTTAGCACTAACCAGCCAGTAGTGGGTGACATGTCGATATAGAACCTCCGTAATTATTTGCCAAGTGCAGTTGACATTTTTCACAACAATTGAAGAAACATGCAGATTCAAAAGTTTTTATTTCTGTTAGTTGACTTATAACAAAAAAAGCTCATCAATTTTAAACAAATCTGAGATGTGGGCAGCAATTCAGAGGTCTGGAACCAGGCCTTGCCAATATAGGGTGTAAATGTTTATTGTTAAATGGTGTGATTAGATTATTTCTAATATGGAGAGGTGATATGTGTCAGCCTTTGGATATGTTATGTGAATGTGTACTGACGCGTTGCCGTGAATATCTTGACGTTGACAGTGTGTGTGGGCTTAGATAGAAAATGTGACAATGTGTGTTCAACTTCATTAATGTTAGCTAGGTGTACCTAATAAACCTGCAGCTGAGTACTTCAAACCAACCAATATCCAAATATGAAAAATAGCAATGCCACTGAAAACCAAAACCTTCACCAAAGAATAAACAAAAATGCCACCAAATACTCTCTCGCTCTCTAAAATAAGTCAATAAACCAAAGCAAAAATATTGCTCCGCCCCGTGGGTGGACAAAATATTAGAAACACTTTTCAGAGTAATACAGTCCAGTTCAACACTACCACCCACTACGACCTCAATAATAAACATGACATTGACAGTGTCAACAGAAAGGGAATATCAATAAGCTTAAAGTGGCCTGTGGGCATATAATCGTTGGGTCATAAAGTCAATCAGATTGCGCACTTTGCTTGCATGAACTGTATGAATTTTGTCATGTAACTGCCAAAAGCACGACACAGCTGCGCACACCCACTTGTAGACAAGTACACTTGAGAAGCCCACACAGTACAGAACAACAAACAAAATGCTGACAGACGTATTCTTTAACACACACATAGCGTTGTCACTATCATGCTTTTTCATTAAACTGGTGTGTGATATTAACACCACTGGGTCCAATGATAATTATAACGTGTCAGCTTCTCCAAGCATAAAGAGCCTCTCAGTGTGCAGCCGGCTGATGGCTATATATACTTCACTTATTATAAACTGTGCTGTCTCCACTGATAAAAGCCAGCGCCACTCACCGGGCTTGTTCCATCGAGCTGATTGAGTTCTGGGAAACCTTGAGGTTATGCCCAAGGCAACACTTGCAATAGATTCCCATTTCTCATGCTTGTGAGGCCATTTTGATCTGATATAGTACTGCATGTATTATACCACAGTGTGGTAAGGGGGGATGGGGGAATTGTGAGTATGTTATAGGTGATGGATGGATGCATAGAAATGCCTGTTTGATTTTCTCCTCTTTTGCATAGATCTTCTCTTGTAGGAGTTTAGAAAGTAGGTTTCAGTCAAGAAATAAACATGTTCTTTTATATTTAGTGATGGGTAAGATGCTAGTGCTTTTCTTCTTTTAAGCCAGGAATCAAAAGCCACCCCAGATATAGTTCAGTGTGTTACTGGATTTTGAAACACAATATAACCTGCTACCAAAACAAGATAAAACGAGACTGAAAGGGCCACAGTTTGTCAGGTAAAAACACACACACTCACACACACACTCACAAGTTAATTAGGTTATGGATGTCTTAATTTCCCTCTTGCCTGCTAACACACAACGGCCCACACACAAAGCAAATATGTTGTAGCCTGAAATCACACATTGATTTGACAGACCAGGCAAAATACAAACATGAACTGAAAATGAATGTGAAAAATGTGAATACAATAATCAGTGTTCACAGATAGATGGATGGATGGATCAGTGCTATCAGGGTGGCAGGGTGCCACGGAATCACAGATGGCGGTGGAGGTCGTCCCTCTGCACCATCTGCTTTTCGTGCTCATGAACACAGGTAGATGGGTCAGGAAGACCTCACACACACACACACACACACACACACACACACACCTGGTGGTGAATTAATTCTGGAAGAACAAGCACAGTCCAGATAGAGTATGTCCTACTGATGTGCATAAATGCACATCATTCAAATATTTATGATTTTACAAATTACCAACGTTGCCATACGACAAACCAACCCGGTACCCCGCCAAGGCATGTAATACACCCCCCGATCCACGACGGTCCACCGTGGCAGTGTCACATTTTCGACAGGTTCCCATTCCTCAGTCAAGCTAGCAACCATAAACATGCAAGGTAGGGATGGATTTTCAAAATAAAGCTCGCTGAAAAGCCGTTCGGTTAGCTATAGGCACCAAAACTATTTGGTTTTCCTTACAATGTCTAGACATTACAGGATCACAGAGCCACTAACGCAGACTCTTAGTCTTGTTAGCTTATTTTCATTTATTTGTATTATTTTGTGTTTTCTGATATTTATATGTTGGTTTTATTAGTATGCTGTGTTGGGTGGATAGATAGATGGACGTTTGTTGTTATGGCAATACAATTAATCAATTCAATGTGTTTTGCTGTTTGTGTACTGTTGGTATCAGTTTAATATTCCAAAGCTGAGCAGATTTTACACATTTCTGTTCTGCTGAGATGACAAAGCCATTCTCAGAGCATTTCACACTCACTGTTATTCAACATGGCTGCCCAGGGGTGTCTTATGTCACCTGAAAACTGTCTGTATCTGCCTGCAGACTAAACACATTCCTTTTCAAGTGCTGTCTGAAGTGAACATTTTCACATTTTTACACAATTAGCCCCACACGTATCCCAGAATGACGGCTTCATGCTGTGTGAAGACCCATTTTAGAGCGTCTTGCCGGGTGTGCGTGTTGTTTGTGAACATTTCAGCAGCAATGGCAAGAATTAAGCTATGAGAGCAGCATATATGAGACTGTCTAGACACACAATTTTTTAGCCTTGTTTCCTGGTCCACGAACATTAGAGAACAAAGTGACCTGAGGAAATGCATACATGTCGGCTGAATGGATGCACAAGTGGATGTATGGATGTGCAGATGAATGGTTAAAAAAAAATCACATTTTGTTGATGTATTATATCACATTTCATACATTAAGTTTAAATTTAGTATGCTTCACAGATATAAAAATAAATTGAACTGAATGATGATTTTTGAGACAAAAGTGGTAAATAATATTATTGAGTTTAATTTAATGAGCCTCTACCTCTTGCTGGGAAGGAAGGGAAATATCTGGGAGGGAAGGGAAACAGAACAGAATCATTTTATTGTGTTTCATTTATTCATTTACCTCATATGTTTGATCTCTAGCTGTTGTGCTCTGTATAAGCTGCAGTGTTGCGTTTTGTCTTCAGACAGCAGGGCTGGGTGTACGGATGGGTGGCTGATGGAGGGTCATATGTATGACGGGTGTGTGGGGGTGAGGGGTTGAGGGGTTGATCGGTGGCTTGTAGAAAAATAGGATGAAGAGTAAATTGACCTCATGCTGCGAGACTGTTGACCCAGGCGAAGCACACCTGAACTCAGTGTGCGCGTGGAATTCAGTTTGTGAATGGCACCACAGTGATTTGTGTCAGAGATGCTCATGTGTGTTTTCCTTGTGACCAAATCGCCATTATTATGTGTGTGTTACGGGGGTGGACTATGTTCTGGCAGGGAATAGTTGAGTGTTCCCCAGTGGGTCCTGGAAAAGGCAATGTAAAACACAGATAAATAATCGAAGCTTGTGGGGGAAATGAATTAGGTGTTGCACTTATATATATATATATATATATATATATAGAGAGAGAGAGAGAGAGAGACTGCGTCTTAATACACATCCACCCAGCTCATATCTGAACAGAAAACAGTTTATAAATCATCCAGTTGTACCGTTTATCGGCAGGATGCTTTTATCGCAGACGTGCTTAGTGCATTCACATGCACACTACTGTTGTCAAATTGTTTTACCGGTCATATTCAGGATATGACGTTCACATGCAATATCATATAACTTGGTTATTCATACGCTTACATACGTATATATATTGTTTTCCAGGTATCTGATGACTGTGCACTGTCTGTACTGATATGTCTTTCTCATCTCCAGTGGACTTATCACAACGGTTGAGGACAACTAGCATGAGTTGTCATTGTGGCTCCCCTAGGTGGCAAATACAAAATGGTAGCATCTTCCACGTGCATTTATGTGGAGCAAAAAAGCACTGCTTAGATGGTAAAGAGATGTTTATTTAAAACGTATCCAGGAAGAATTCGGACTGAAGACAAAAGAATACCTCACTGTAGCAACCATCTGTGGCAGCAGTAGCCCCGATGCGCAGTTCCATTTTTGAGTAGGTGCAGGTGGATACATCCGTATAGGCTCCATAGCCAAACTGTAAGCGCTTAACGTACGACTCTAAATCTCGCTTTGGTGGGTTAAAAGCGATATCAGTGGGGCTAATTTCACGGACAGAAACACTCGGTAAGAAACACCTTTCGGTTCCCAAAGGTATTCCCACCGGCCGGTACAAGGTATAACTACAACCAATCATCAGACTATCTGAAGTCATTAGCCTCATCCTATTCACCCTTGTGAGCCTATATAACCTGTGTGCTCTCTCACTGCTTACTCTTGAAATATCCAGCTGAAAAACTAATATCAGAGAACCTAAAAAGGTCAAACAGTACTTCAGTGTATAAAGTCAGTCTTTCTGTTCTAAGTTGTTATTCTTCAACAAAAGACTCCTTTGTTGAATCCATCTTGCCTGGCTACTGATTAAAGACATCAAATAGTGCCCTCCTCGTCAACAGTTGAATAGTCTGCTTTCCCTGCATCAAAATAGGGTACAGTATGTGACAGAAAACATTGCATCGTCCACAGACCACTAACTGCCCAGTACATCTTACAAATTATTTTCAATTTTGATGGCCTTCACTTTTTCATAGTATTAGTTTGTTTTCACCATTCTTTGCTACCACTTTGAGTCTGGAATATTCGCCCAAACAGATGACCAATAACTGGCACACTAGCGTGGATGTTACATGCTCACTGATGTCAAAGGTGGAAAGAGTCTGACTCAAGTTGAAGTTAGAAAACTTGTGCTGAAAACTATTGAGGTAAAAGTACATTAAGTATTGCTTCCCTAGTTCCATGTGGATTGTCGAACTGTGATCACTCTGGAAAGGTGCAATTTGGCATCTTGATGGTAACCTTTCTGATGTCTTTCCTTACAAACAAGCACCTCTGCAGTTTAGCGCTGCTCTCCAAAACTGTGGCCGTCTTTTAGTTTTTTAGAAAGCTTCTCACAAATCATCTTTAGAGGGCTTCAAGTAAAACATAAATGGAAAATAGTCATTAATATGTCATTCATTTTTCATCAAAGTCTACTCAAGGGACAGCGAAATTAACAATTTTACTTTACAAGGCGCATGATAAAGCTATCCAAAGACGTAACATCCCTTTGCATCCCTTGTGACAGCTAAATATAATTCATTAAAATTCAGTTTTTTAGTGTTTCTGTCACTTCGCTGGAAACGTTATCTTCAGAGACATTACTGTTTCTCAAGATTTCGGGGGGTTACAGTAATTAGCGGTTGGTTTTTACCATTGTCCCTCAGCTCAGCGGGGGTTTCTGGACTCACGCTGACTGCGACCACAGGAACAGAGAAAAGGTTCTGTGTGTTTTGGGCTCGAGTGAAACTTTACACTTGAGTAACTTGATTGAAGCGACCTTTCATCAACAAATGCATTCAGACAGCGAAGCATCTCCCCAGTCTTTCCCCTTGGACTTTGCAAAACGCTTAGACTCTTCAGTCCTTCTGAAGTGTCTTTGCTGCTGCTGGATGGACGTGTTTAGAGCAGAAACTGAATATGAGGATTCAGTCGTACGGATCCATGCAGAGTAGCCACTTCCTGCAGTGCCATAATGACACACATTGACATTTTTCTGTCCTGTTTCTCAGAGTATCCATGTTTTATTCACTGTAGAGTATTCTCACATGTAATTAACAACCAGTGGCCGTGGAAAGTCAACGTGGGTTTGTCTGGCCATCCAACACTTTAAGCTAGAGTAAGGTATATCCACTGGCCAGATTGGCATTTGGTATGAGCACTGGACCCAAGAGACTGAATATTTTCCTTAAACCTCTGCCCTTTTCCTTAGCGCCACCATCATGCCAACATTTCTCTTTGTGCACAGTGTGTGATTTGTTCAATTTTAACAGGGCGAATGGCCCAATGGGAGCACTCCCCCAGTCCCCACAACACCAGCATTTTAATAATGCTCGTTTTTCAAAGCTCACCATAGTATTTGACGGTATACTTTGCCTCTAATTATGTAACTGTAGCAGCTGAGCGCGGTGCTACTACAGTGTGTCTCTTTGATCCTCTCGCTCTTCTGTGACTACTACTGCCATCCCCCTTGTTTGTATAGGCAAACACGGGGGATGGCATCCCTCCTCAAATCGCCTAATGCTTGTAAACACAGAAATCTAATTTGCAGACTACCATGAAATGTAATAGGAGAGGAGGAACACTTTTTATTTTTCACCCCGAGCCCTCCTCGAGGACCACTTTCACGACAGCCCAAGCACTCGCAAAGTGTGTTCAGACCGAACGTGAATCAAGAGTTCAAGTTTTGTGTTATCGTTAGGATCCGACTGCTGGACTATTTTTTCAGTTCCTCTTCACTGTAATTGTCCATAAAAATAGGCAACACATTTTCACAGTATAAGAAGTATAATATTTACTTCAATTGCATTTCTTTTTATATAATTTAAGAAATGAGACCAAACTTCAAAAAGGCCCTTAATAAATGATTAGTCCTGGCAATTTCCATCATTCATTTTAACAATTCAGCTAAATCAGGCTTTTATCTGACATTTCAAATGGCAGAGAACAGTCCTTGGAGTGCCAATAAAGTCTGTCAACGCAAGTCCAAATTCTTGTTTAGATATTCTGTAACTGTTGGTAAAGTGACATGTCTCCTAATAAATGCAGTCGGGGAGATTCAGTCTATTCAATAGTTTCCAAGTTGAAATATTTTGCCCGCATCCTCACCTCAGTTCGTGCCACCCAAAGGGTATTTTAGTCCACTCGCATCTTACAATTGACTTTACAGTAATCCCGCAGCCTCTAAAATGTGCTTTGCTTTTGTTCTGAACAAAGTGTAAGGATAGCGAAATCATCAATGTGTTAAGCAAAACCATTCATGAGCTAATGCCAATTTACGGTTTGTATTCGTGGTATTTTTTTTTTTAAATGTGTCTTTTTTTGTTTGTTTTACAAACCCTTTGAGTTTTCTCGGGCTTGCTCAGCAGCACAGTTCAAATTTGTTTTATAATCTTTCTGTTTTTTTAAATTTTTTTCTGCAATTCAACTAAACCTAAAATGACATGTTGACTTTCACCTCGTTCCTGACCTCAAACCACAAAAATAAACTGGGAGCAAATGAGTCTCCCGCAGCTTCCCTGCTGCTGCTTTCAGTTATGAAACTTGAAAATACGAAAATGATGGTTCTCCCGGCATCAGTGTCCTGTTGAACAGATTACAAACAACCTCACAAAGATAACAAAGATAAAGTAGACACTCACACACACGCACACACACACACACACACACACACACACACACACTGTATATGCACAGAAGCACACACCTATATTACACAACTCGGAACATAATCCGGGCACCAATTCCGTTGTCACCACAATGTAATTAGGAAAACAATCTAGTAATATGTCAACGTAATTTCTAAGAGACAGGGCTGGGAAAAACTCGTGAACAGAAAAAAAATGCTAAGGTAGATAGACTCATTTAACTGCCAAAGAAGAGACAGAAATATACACACCGTCTTGCATCTTGCCTCCCACTCGCACTGACAGATTACACAACAGACACTGATATCACAGAGACACAATATATTAACTCCTCCAGTTTATGGCAGGAGTCAAATACTAATCACCAAAAACAGAAAAGTAAACTCACGAGAACAAACAAATCAGCGGCTTCATTACATCCAGACAGGCAGCTTTGTGTGTGTGTGTGTGTGTGTGTGTGTTATCGTAACCTCTGGCAACTGCTGGCCACACTGAGCATACCTCCGCTTTATTCCCTGGTGTGTGTGTGTGTCTGTGTGTGTGTGTGTGTGTGTGTGTGTTTGTGTGTCTCTATCTGTGTGTGCGTACACCTGTAATCACATCCTCCACTGAGGATCTGGACTGACAGTTGGGCCTCCCAGCAGGGGCTTCAGTCTCACGAAACACTGAGAACAAGGGAAGCCAATATGTTAAAAACACATCCATCCACACACACACACACACACACACACACACACACACACACACACACACACACATAAATACACACACATACATACACAAACAGTGTGGGTATTGTCAGTTAAGTTCAGGACAGAAGCCACCAGCCTCAAGGCTTCCCAGCAGACACACACACACACACACACACACACACACTAAGACATCCACATATTACTGATGAATTTGAGTTATAGATATAGAAAATTCAGGGCAACACACCAGTGGCATCTTGCCTTGTTGGGTACGCCACATTTGCTCCCCAGATTGGCAGATCCAGGCTACTGTACCTTGACGTCTTCTGTCTGTGTGACGCTTCCCTTGACTCGTAGGTGTCAAATAGTGTGCCGCTCTTTGTTTCTAAACTAAGCTAAACTCTTTCTATAACACTTTGCCGTGCAGACCGTGCACAGGTTAACACTATTTTCCTATCATCAACAAACACTAAAAGCTCCCTCACCCACTGTCTGTGTATTAAAGACCTGTCAATCAACAAATAGTTCCTTTAATATATTAAGAATAATAAATGTTTTCTCTTCTGTTTTTGAATGTGTTTTTTTTCTAATTGTTTGTCCCTTATGAAAACCTCTATTAAGCTGTCAAATATAAGTGAAAAAAGGCGGGCGAATGAAGCCTCGTATCTGCGGCTACACACATGTGACGGCACCCACCCGTCACTCCAAGCAGCCAGGCCCTTAATTACGAAGAACTTTCAGCCTTAATATAATTTGAACAGGTGAGTAATATAAAAATTCAAGCATGAAGGGGAAAATTTGCTAAAGAGACCAAAACCGTTTTATTTGTACCAGACTGTATACACGTTTATTTCTGCTGTAGATCTGCCAAATAAATGTTTTCCCAAAGATGGTTTCTGTCATTTTAGGTATTTCTTATCACGCTGATGTGTGTTCAAGTGTTCGTTTTTCAGGTAAGTTTGGATTTAAAAAACGGGGGTGTCACGTCATGATTGACGGCTGAGGCTGGCTTGCGATTGGGTTGGTCGGGTGTGCGGGGGGCGGGACCTCGATACCGCGGCTCCAACCCCGATCGCTACTGCGCAGACGCAAGATGGCAGCTCCCCTATCTGGGATATTAAACGGCTTCACTTACAGTGGCAGGAAGTGTAGACGCGTCGTCCATCTTTATAGACAGTCTATGGCGAGGACCAGAAGGGATGAACACTGTCCGTGGTGCTGAACTGAAGTCCTGTTGACTCAAGCTCAGAAAAAGAACCATGGAAGAAAAGCACATGAAAGTAAACTAAAAACAGAAAGTAGAACACAAGTAATAAAATAATCAGCCGTAGACAGAGACAAAAAGAGAATCCAAACAGTGTGATACCATAAGGATAAATGTAATAAGAGGCACGTAAATGCCAAAAAGTTTAGCGTGTTAACAGTGATCTGCGTTCGTAGCGATGTGACCTGCCGTGAGGAGACAGCAGAAATCCAAAGAAACAAAAAGGTCTTCCAGGTTTTGAGTCAATCTTTTAAAGTGGAAAATTCCACTTCAGATCTCTTACCTCAGTTGTTGCTTGATCTTCAGCTCAGTAAATTTACTTTTTTTTCTCTTTACTCTCTGCACCATCTCCTGAGTTCCTACATTTCCCAGAATGGTTGAAACACCAACAGGGAGAGGGCGTGAGCTTGAAGTGCTGATGTTTTCATTTAGCTGCCGACTCCAGTTAAGCCTGTTATGCCACGACACTCCACTGGAACCGCTGGAAAGAAAAACCTTGAATTAATATTTAATTACGTGCGTTTGTGCAGTTATCAATGAGAGGAAGAAAACAAAAAAACTAAATGAGCCGAGAGACGCAAGTAATCCACCCTCGTTATTAAATGTTTAAACTCTCTCTTAACTCTCCTTAATGCATGCAGCCTTGACAAAAACATCTCCGTTAGCAGCCTAATAGACGTGCCGGCCGTAAAATACCGACCCAGCAAGATCATTTGGCATCGTTCGCCCTCAGATTGCATTGCATTTCTCGCCGTCTGTCAATTCAGCGGAGTTATTCAGTTCAAATAATGCTTATTATCAGCCATTAGTATAAAGAACAGTCTTGTCAAAGCATCAAGGCTAAGATTTTTATTTGAAATCACTTTCCTCTCTTGTAGCTGTGTGTGTGTGTGCGTGCGTGCGTGTGTGTGTGTGTGTGTGTGTGTGTGTGTGCGTGCGTGTGTGCGTGCGTGCGTGCGTGCGTGTGTGTGTGTGTGTTGGCCAGTGTGGGATCTGGGTTGCTGTGTAATCAGTTTTTCACACCGGTCTCAGCCGCATATGCGGCGGTAAATTGAGTTATTGTAGAGCTACAGATATAAAAAGAATTTACTTCAGCATTTGTGCTTAAATATTTGTGAGAGGTTCACTGACATAATGCATTCACTAACAGCGACTTTAAAAGCAGGGCTGTTGTGGGCAACGAAATACACACCAGAAAAAGAGGAGCTGGAAAGGAGGAATTGTAAAAGTGGATTAGTGCAGTTTCAAGGGAACCAGACTCAAAAAAGTATACACTAACTCTCAAATTCCCAATAGGAATACACACGAATACAAGTCAGTAGAGTAAAAATACAGAACAATTAGCCCAACAGTAAATGAACAGTTACTGTTGTATGAGCAACACCATTGTCTTAACCTGAGGCACATTTTAGAGGCAACAGGATTGCATACAAAGTTAATGGAAAGGCGCTATGAGAAGCTAATTCACCCGGGGCGTTGCGAATTGATGCAGCGACGCGTCTGTGAGAGTTCAGAATGTTTCAACTTCACGCTTTATGAATCTAGCTCATAAATGCACAGAGACGAGGGGAAAAATGAGAGAGGCTGGAGGGAAAGAACAGTAGAGATGGGCGGTGCGACTCTTTCTGTTGACTCGAGTTTGCATGAGACACTCACTAAAAAGACCAAGTCACTGTCACCCAGAGCTTTGTGAATCCCCCCACCGGCCCCAGCGCCCGTGGAGCATGCACACCAGAGACTTCTGCCGGCCGGCAAGCTTCCATTTTAGGGGTTTAGGGGTGCGACACTCCAAAAATATTTTCCACCATTTTATCGCCGCTCCTTTTCCCATGATTGTGTGTGGGGAAAAAATGCTTTTTGGGCCCCAGTTGGACCGGGAAGTTGTTATTACACGGTTTACCACTATGAAAAATTGCCTTCAAAGCCCAGTTTTTTTCCTGGGGGCTTGCTTAGAAGCCCTCAACCTGTTTCAGAGCTGCTCATTAGGGCAGGGAGCGGGCTGGGAGAGCGAGTGCTGAGTTGAAACAAGCGCCAAAGTGGTTGCTTTCACAGGGCTAGGTTAATACAGTAATTAACTTGATACATTTCACAAATACAGTTAATATAAGAGTTGTACAAAAGCGTGAGTGCCACGTGTTCTTGCTGTGGCTCACGGATTCCACGTTTAAACAGTGAAATCATTTGGAACAAAGCGGCCGTACATTTTTTATTTTCAGCAAAAATGCCAAATATTGTTTCCTGTGGAGAGTCACAATATTTCTTTTTGCCATATCAAGTACTATGTTACAGGGTCTTTTCAGTTATGCTGCTTAAATGTAATGATGTTTGCAGTAGTGGCATTACTGCAAGCTTCAGGCAAGAGATAGTAGGCCCCATAATGAAAACACAATTTATTGCTCTAAACTTATAAGTTACTGTACATAATGTAGTTACCTCGATGCAAAGATATGTCTTTTTTTTTTAATTCATGGACAGGTGTTACGTGAACCAGAAATTCACCCAAAACTAAATATTTGGGTATATGGGTAAAGACCTATATATTTGCGGTGATTCACGGAGGTTAACTTTTCCCCCCTCACATTCATTTAC
Source organism: Coreoperca whiteheadi (assembly GCA_011952105.1). Taxonomy (NCBI): domain Eukaryota; kingdom Metazoa; phylum Chordata; class Actinopteri; order Centrarchiformes; family Sinipercidae; genus Coreoperca; species Coreoperca whiteheadi. The sequence continues at coordinate 27,865,384 of CM022490.1, read as the reverse complement.
ATTTAGTCATTTAGCAGACGCTAAACAGACCGAAGGCACGGCTTTGGGAGCAATTTTTGGGGGTTCAGTATTTTGCTCAAGGACACTTCGACACATGGCTGAAGCAGGGATCGAACCCCCAAGCTTCCGACTGGCGTACGACCGCTCTGCCACCGAGCCACAGACGCCCCCATTTAAAGGGTCGCTTCACCCACATGAACAAAAACTAACAAAATAAAATAACAACGCACATGTTCGAACTTCTCCAGTGGCTTCTGGCCATTTAGATAACAGCAACATCTCTTTCCAGAAACAGTGCCATTGTTACTCTGGACAATCCACATCCACAGAACACAATGTCAACAGCTTTCACTGAAACTACTTTCCACTGAAGAAATTGTCCCAATGAAAACAGTCAACCGTGGGGTCTGTGGAAACCACCCATTGGACAAGGGCTGCCCCTCCTCACAAATCCCAATGTAACCCCGGGTAACAACTGCTATAGAACTGTGACAGTAGGTGTTGCTACTAGCAAACAAATGTTCAACTGAAACCATCTGCTGGTGGCAGAACACTGAAAATCTCCCAATTTTTTCCAAAATGTCCTCACTTTCCAAGACTGTACTCTATTTCCAAGAAGCTCTCAACGAGCCATCTTTTCCAAAATCTTCCCACTTTAGAAGAAGTAAACGTAATTTTCCGAAAAGTCCACACTTTTTTAAAAATGTATACTGTGAAAAAGTGCCCCCTTTCATTTTCAAGAATCATATCTCCTCACCGGTTCTCAAAAAGGACACACGGCACAAGAACAAACACTCAAGTATAATCTCATTTGTAATGTATGCATTTTATTTTCTTAGAACGTGGTCACATACAGACGCACCTCTTCGCTTTGAACATGTGGGACATTCCCGTGTCCCCGCAGCCTTCTTTCACCTTTACATATTCAACTGTAGCTCCTTTCGACAAGGTCTCAAACATATTCGGCAGATAAGTGAAGAAAGGAGGCGCGCTATCTCTGCTGTCTGGGCTGGAACCGAGGCAAACTGTTAACAAAACAAAGCAATTTCCCGGCACAAAGGCAGGGAGAGAGCAATCTATCATCGGCCCATGAGAGTCGGGCAGGGAGGCAGAGAGGCAGGCAGAGAGGCAGGCAGCGTCTGGACTTGAAAATGGGCGGAAAGCCCTTGTTTTGTTGCTGAGGCTCCAGCTTCAATCTGCTGCAGCAAGGAGGTTAAAAAAAAAAGAAAAGCATGGGAGGGTAGATTTAAACGCTCCCAGTCTCTATGAAGACCTCTTGGCAGGCGGCGGCGGCTTCCTGCTCGCCGATGGTCTTGTGGTGAAGTTACAGACAGAGACAAGAAGAGAGATTAAAAAAGTAGCTCTTGTGTATGCTTCAGCTCTGTTTTTCCAACCGAGGCTGCTGCTCTTCTATTCGGATCATTCGTAGCTGCACAACACACTCCTAAATCACTGTTTCAAACACCTAGGAGAATATTTAAAGGGGCATTAGGTCATATTTTTCCTGCCCCCTTGTACAAAATGACCACAATATATTATAGCTGCAGGGCCTGAATGGGGTTGTTGATCAATACCAGTGACTCAGCAGTTACTTTGCCAGATGCTGGGATTTCTGCCTTTCAACATTCATCCTGTCTGTAACTTGAAGACATTTCCAATTCTTCCTAGCTCATCAATGTGATAGGACTGTACTAATTAGACTGCGTGAGCACCGTCACAACACATTTTAGTTAGGAAGGTTTAAAAGCCTTGTTTAGCTGAAGCACAGAATTGTAAGTTCTCATTTTGTCTTGCATGTTGCGCTGTTGATAAATGAATAGCCAGTGTTCCCAGTCTTTAAAGCGGGGTTGTAAACTAACTGGAAAGGCTTTTGTCTTAGGTAACAGTGTCTCATGAAACCAGGGTCATCTCTTCAGCTAAACGTCATGGTTTCACCATTAGGATGTCACGATTATCTCTTATTCCTGTGGAGGTTAAATGCACTCATAGTATGTCGCTTTGAATGCAAAATAAATGCAATGCAATGGATGCCCAGCAACGGACCAGACATGCTAATGGAACAAAGTCCTGTTTCTAATGTTTGTGGGTACAAACGAAAAGCCAGCAGCATAAAACGTCCACATCATGTACGACACGTTTCGATCCTGAAAGGTCAGGAATGTACCTGACATTTCCGGAACTATCAATATTAAATGTAATAAAACTATAAGTGAGTATATAATAAGTACAACGTTGCACAATAACCGATGAATGATATACAAAATGTAAATAGCTAATTTCTTTGTATTTAATTTACACAGATCCAAGGTGAGCATTTTGTTCTCTGCATGAGTTTCGGTGACATGAAGGTTTTAGAGGTCGTGAAGGGAAATTACTTGGTAGCAGTAATTATTAAACTCCTTTGAAAAGTGTATCCTGGTGGCTCGCTGGCTAGAATATAGCCAACACCAGGTTTTGTCAGTATCTCGTATGGTTATACCTAATTGATTGGTGGTCAAGGGGCGTTGAAATTAAATATGGGGACCAATAGAATTCTGTGTTTGTATATCTTGGGCTGAAAAATACTATACAACAAGCTGGGTAAAGCAACGTCCAGGCTATGGAGACGTTTGTTCTCAAGACAAATTAAGGGTAATGGCAAAGCAGTTTTATTATTCTATATTTTAGTGGCATATACATAATGGAGGTGTAAACTTTCTTTCATAATAAAAAAAATAAAAATCATGGCAACTGATAAACAAAAAGAGCTTGTTTGTGCCCCCGGCCCCTTTTTTTGAATCTTTGGATTAAAAACTTGATCCATGGACTCCCACAGTATAATGGTGGCAAACTACAGTATAGCTTGTCTGACTGCAGATGGAACCACCAACGTTGCTCTATCCATTGACACAGGTACGTGGAGGCCTGCTGTATGAGCTGATGTAGTGTATGTGTTAAGCCTGGTATGTTGTAAATGTGTTGCTATATTGTCACGGAGAGAAACTGGCAGTACATCTATTGCATTTGGAAAAACTGTAAAGACCACTGCACCCAACGCCCCCAACATCAACACACACACACACACACACACACACACACACACACACCAACAAATTAATGCTCCTCACTCTTTTCCAGGTTAGCTTCATTTTCAATGATTTTACTGTCAGGACTGTTAAATAAAAACAACTGCTGAGGTTCACAAAACGGAAACTGCATGAAAAATTCCAATTCGGAGAAACAGATTTCCATATTCCATATTAGATATTCACAATATTGGAGACAGCTGTACACAATAACTTAAAAATAATTGGAGATATGCATCAATACCTGTAGCAGCCTATATCTAACCTACATTAAACCTGCATCTCTCTCTCCTTCCTTTCTAACTCCCTGTCTGCGTTCAGCACTTATCAGCGTGACTGAGTTCCAGCAAATGCCGATAAGGTGAACTTTGTTGATCCCTAAGGCAGAATTTGGGTCATTATGGCAGTGAAGATTAGCGGAGGATGATGGAGAGCAAAGAGTAGAAAAAAATGTACTAAGTGATATATAAAAAAATAAATGAAAGGTGGTGCATCTGTGAGGGGGATAGAACAGATTCTCCACAACGACAGAAATTGAATTTGCAGTGCGACGGCCATTCGCGTACGAACCGTTGATGGAAGCCTGCAGTTTATGATTCAATGACGTATAAGTTCTGTTGTATCGAGCCACAGTGTGTGAAGGCTTCATTTCCTGCTTTATCTTCGCAGAAAAACACAGTGGATGTGGGTTGTTGAGGCAGCACTGAGGGAAATAATGGCTCATAGGAACTGGTTATACTCCGACGCAGGGCCTAAATTCTCCCCATCTGTCACTCCCCCTCGCTTGCTATGCTTTCCTGTGTATTTATCTTTGTTTTCCTCCATCTCCTGCATCCTTTTCATCTCCTTCTCCGTCTCCTTGCTCCTCCTTGATGCTTACGCACAATAAATGGCCTCTCTTCTGCACCGCACATGTAGAGAAAACCCTCACCACTGGCCTATTCGTATAGGGCATGAGTTAGATATTGAGCCAGAGGGAAAGAGAGAGCGGAGGGAGGGAAGAAATGAGGGAGGGAGTGGAGGAGCACAGGGACATCAGCCAAGTGTGACAGAGGAGTCGTATTTCTTTCCCCCTGCCGTCCGCTGTGGACTCTGAGCTGAATACTGAGTGCGCCCACTGCAGAGCCCGAGGACAGACTCAGCCTTCAGCATAGGAAGAGCCACGGAGCAGGCCTGAGGACCAGATCAACCGCAGAGCAGGACCGAAGGCAATTTCAGATCAAGTATTCACAACAGGAGCAGGTGAAACTGAGAAATACCTTGAAAAAGGAGGGCAAGACAGCATTCAACTACTAGCTGTTAACGGTTTCTATGACAACAACCCTCTCCATTCCTACTTCCTTCTACATCCTTGTGGGTGGTTTGTTTCTATTACACCATAGTACAGTGACGTAAACTGTAGGTAAGGAGTGCAACTGCTTTAGTTCCATGGGTAGAACGTGAGACAATAAACAGATTTTTTCGACGTGAATGGATTACTGATGCAGTGAACACTGGGCAAACTGACTTCAAAGACACAAATAATAAAAAAGACGTGTACAAACTCGGGCTGTCAACATTAACGTGTTAATCGCGATGAGATTAAGGACCAAGCATAGCGCGTTTAATTGTGTTAATCGCGTGTGGCCAAGATTCTTTATTTTACACCATCACTGGTTCTGTTACCAAAGAATCTTTGCTACGTAGAATCGCTACGCTCTAGAATCTTTGGCTGCTACTATTTTGACCCTGTGACACACCCTTACATGTTGTCACAGACACTTCCTACCTCCTGCAGCAGCCATGGAGATGAACAACTCAGTTCTGAATGGCGCGTTTTACTTTAAAAAAACTCCCAGACGGCTCTTTTCGACCAGTCAAAAGCAATATGCACCTTGTGTGAAACTGAATTAAAATATCACTAAAGCACTTCAAGTTTTAAGCTACTGTGTACGAGCTAATCATGCAGCCAGTACAGCCATTCAGGTTGATGCTGACGGACTCAGGCTGTTTCTGAAGACACTGATTGTGTCTCATTGCAAATCTTTTGATTTGAAATAATCAAATAAATCTAAAAGTCAAGTTCATAAAGTAACTTTCTTTGCATTCAATTGATTCTAAATCAAGATACACTGGTAAGAGTTGGTTTACATTGTTAATACTGAAAAAAAGTTATGATAAATAACAGAATTTTAATCATGTGATAAAACATGCGATTAATCCCAATCAATTATTGAAATTCAGCGATTAATCGCGGTTAAGAAAAATTAACCGTTTGACAGCGTAAGTACAAACATTTTATTGTAAAACGATATATAGATTCATAAATAGTTCTGTTAATCATCTTCCATAGTGGTCACTTTACCACATTACTGCCATTCAGAGATCCCCACATCAAGTCTAGGGCTGGCACTTTTTATTCGAAATTCTAATTGTTGTTCAAATATCAGAAAAACTGAATATGTGATCTGTAATGATCTGTTTAAAGTGCAATAGGTCACGTCTTGTACTCCAGACACAAGACAAGACGGCAAATCTATTTGTATAGCACCTTTAAAAAACAAGACATTTCAAAAAATGGAGGATACTAGCAAGTCACGCTGAACAGATAATCAAGTTTTGGAAGCCTTTTTGTTGCAAGAGTATATACTAGCATTAAGTATTCATGTCTAATTAGGCAATCATTTCCCTGGGGGTCCAAATCCTTACTCCCAGACTCAAGCACTGCATCACTTCTCTGGAAGAACAGAAGACCAACCTCTCCAACCCCAACCCTCGTTTTTACCAAAGCACCAGACCGAGCTGTTTAAGGAATTATTCCTACGCATGCTGTTGATCTGAACTGAAAATAAAAGTAGCAGGACGCATTGGGATTCAAAACATATTAGCACAAATAAAAACACTAACAAAATGGTTTATGTAGGAAATTAGAATATTAAGTGAGACTGAAAATAAAAATATCTACATGCATGCTGTATACACTACTTCATATTCATATTGATAGACAGTCATGGACGAACTGCTCAACCTCTTCCAGCCTCAGTCTCGTTTAACCAAACTCTATTCAACAGCTGCATCACTTTATCTTAATTATACCACAAAGAAGGCGATATTAAGATGAACTATAACAAAGCTTTAGTACAATAAACGTGTTTTGTAAGAGATGGATACCACTGCTGTGGGGGACAAGAAAAACATTTTTCACTAAATGTGCAGACAATCTGAAGACATATTCCTCACTCAGTGATCCAGATACCTTGCTCTTGTTACATTAAATGTTACCTTACATCATGGTGTGTCACAAGATCTGACATTGTGTTCATTATAATAGCCAGAAGTTATTCATATTGTGTTAGCGCAATTCTGAACATGCAATTAAATATATTGCAATTCAGGCAAATTCGCATGCTGCTGAACTTGTAAACCATATGTTATGTCCCAGACTATTCTTCACTAAAAAACAGCTTTCGGCTTCAGCCCTGACAGTTTTCTATTTACTTCCATATAATCACAACACTTGGCACCAGCAGCTCCCAAACTGTGATGCCCAAACTCACAGATGCTCGCTAATGGAACTGGCAAAATATCTTTACTGGACATCAAGCCTATGGCAAACAACCTGGTCCAAAAGTGCGCCTCTTCATAAAATAAAGCTGCATTATTTCAGGGGATTGCACACTTCAGGTGATTATGGGATTTTATGCTTGGCAACACAGATGCTACAAATTGCCTTTTAGGTTTTTGTCCTTCCACACACAGGTCAGCGTCATCTGCAAAGCAGCAACCCTGGAGTTGGTAGGGATTCAGTGTCTCGCTCAAGGACACTTTAACAGCCACGGAGGGGCCTTAAGCTGGTCTGTCTAACAGGGGCGTGTCCAGGGAATGGCCTGGGGTTATTATTATCCTAAACTGGGCTGCCCATTATTATCTGCCCAGTCAGCAGCGTAGTTCATAATGTGTTGTTGTATTGTGGTTTTTAAGTTTTGCACAATGCCATTTTGTCAGGACAATATTTTGTCCACACAGGTTTATTTATTTAAATTTTGTGACTGTATTTTTTAATTGCATTGTGCATTGTTTTCTTTTGTATGTAGCCTACCTTTGAAACTACAATTTGTTTTTGAAGACTTAAAGAATAAAGTATGGAAGCTTTAAATTACATTTATAAAGTGCCACTCTGTTTTGTTGTGATTGGTAGGTCAATTTATCATTTAAATTCAAATTTTAAACACAAGAACATAGGAAAGTGTAATATACTGTAATGTCTGGACAAGCCCCTGCTGTCTAATTGTCCTTGAATCCCAAAGCACGATTGGCTGTTAGAGAAAAAAGTGTTCAGATCATTTACTTGATCAGGAGGTAGCGACACCACAACGCATGGCCGGGTTAAACAAAAGCTAGCTTTTGACACATGACCTGCTCTACAAGACAAGTACTCAAGCATGTATTAATATAGGACCCACTTTAAGGACCTTTCAGTTGACAACGTGCTTCGGGGGTGCAAATTCCCAAACACATTTGCAAATACTCACATTATAACAACTGACACACAATGAATATAGAGCCTCAGGGGCCTGGTCAGAGGTACTGGATCCACTGTACCCTTTGCCCTCTTGGTAATCCAGCCAGAAGAACAGAAGTATTATCAGCAAAATGTACTTAGGTACATTAAGTAAAAGTACGCGTTATACAGAGTTGTCTAAAGTTACAATCTCATAATATGTTCTATGTTGTTTTCTGTTTCTTGCTGTAGTGTCTTATGGTCTTATGCTTGTCATTGTTGTGTGCTGTCTATTGTTTTGTACTTGACAATGACATGACAATGTTTTTTTTTTAATTTCAACTTATAAACTGCTGCTACTTTATTTTGTAACAATGGATTTTATAAACTGAACCTATGTTTTGTATCAAAAATATGAATCTGCAAAGCACCAAGCATGAATAGCTGTCAGATAAATGTCCCTCTGTAATGCAGGAAAGGTAAAAAGTACCAAAGTGCAAGTTGTCAAATTGCCTCACTAAAGTAAAATATTTGAGTAAATACCACTGTTGGTCAAACTGAAGGAGGATTAACATCTGAGAGGGCTGTTGATGCATTTTATGTTTATCATGTATTAGAAGCTTTTTCAAAAGTCATTGCAAAAAGAAATCTAAGAATCTAAACAAGAAGAGAAAGACTGGCGAAGCTCTGAAGAAGTGATTATCTGAACGTCTCATTAATGAAGAGACCGCAGCACATTAACAGACTTAGCAGAAACATCTCTTCCATTTGCTGGTGTGTTGTTGACTGGGTAAATACCATCAGGACTGCCAAAGTTCACTGGATTAGCGGCTTGTTCATTCATGAACCGCACTGCTTCCAAACCTTATCGCTGAGAGGGATCAAGACTTGCTGCCAGTTTAATCGCAGAGGGAGGAGTGTGAAAAAAACAATACCATGATTATATACAAAGTTAATTAAAAACTATCCCCCCCTCCCCCCTTGCTCAGCCGTGGAAATCTTAATCTCTAAATGTGAAAAAATTAAATAAACATGGCCGACTTTCTTTGCACAGAATGACAGCTGAATCTGCACCGTAAATGGCCCTCCGCCCTCCAATAATGATGTAGGATCCAATCTTTTCGGCCGCTAATTGCAAGGTGCCCCGCCCCCCCTTTGTGATGCGTAACATTCTGCATAATTAATTGAGGGGCTTTTAACAGTAATAGAATAGCCAGCGGGCTCCGACGGCAGCCCTGACACACACCATTAAAATGCAAATTGAGCTCAGTGATAGAAAAAAAAAAACTGAGATCTATGTTGGCGTGGAGACTGAGGGAGATGAACACTGAATCACACAACCCTTTACCACTCCTCCCCTCAGGAGGGAGCTTCAGCCCCGGTGCTCGCCTCTCTGCTGTGCACACGGCAGAGCCATCTGTCTCTCAGAGAGTTGTATCAATGAAATCCACAAAGGAGCAATAAGCCTCAGTGTTTCACCACAATCTGTTCAATAAGAACCAAGTCAGCCGAGTGAGCAGAGGGTTAGCAGGGAGGATGATGGGCAATGTTGCACCAGGGGCTAAAACCTAATTTGTTTTTAGTTTCTGCAACACGCAGATGAGATCTCATTTTGAGTTTCATTGTTCCCATTAAATAAGTTTATGTTTTCAATCGAGTTTCTCTTCTGGCTTTGTGTGCTCGACGTATACATGTATACTGTAGATTCTTCAAAACGAGTTCGTCTGTGCATTACATATCATACACAAAGGCAGTTCCAGGTGTTATTCCAGTCTTGAATGTTAATGACATGTAATGTTGAGGGACACTAAAAACCACATCCAGTGTGCGATGTTTAATCAGTTGTCCTGTTTAAGCTCAACATGGCAATTCCCTCACAATGAAAGCAGTAACATCAATAACACTGAAATCAAAGTTAACATGCAGTTCTTTAAACAGGGAGTACAGCACGGGATCTAAAGAGTACAAATCAAGGAGCGCTGCTCAGGAAGTAAACAGAAGGCGGATAACTGTGAGTGCTTCAGATCCCGTTAAAGTCATTTAGTAAAAAGTACTAATTCATTCCACAAAGTTTCACTCGCCTTTACAGGACCTCGCTTTGCACTAACTGCTCAGCAGCAACAAGCAGACGGACGACGTTAGAGACTACCTGGTGACGACAGAGGAGCATCTAGCAGCTGAAGAGTCCAAAGGTGTTTTTTTTTTTGCCCAGGGGTTGGTGGAGACCAAACCAGAGCGAACCGGGGGTAAATGTTGGCCTTACATTCGTCAGGTGGACACAAACACGACTACAGTGGGCTGCCAATGTTGCTCTGTGTCTGCTGGAGGTGTAAATGCCTAATTGTTTGTCAAAATGTTAGGCAGAGCAACTCTGTAAGGCAATAATATGTTTAGGTGTGTTTGTTAGCTTGTTGAGGGGTTGTTCTGCCCGCAGCTTTAAGGTCATAGTAAGCAGACTTTGTTATTGACTTGATGGGGTTATTCAGAGACATACACTATTAGTCAATGAAGTCCTATTGGTACATCTGTAACAAAGACTATATAGGGCTATCTACTTTATGCACATACATACAGGATGCATTCCTCAGCATTAATGTTTTTTCTGTATTCATTTCTCCTACATTTGTATCACTGTCTGATGACTATATTTTTCCCCAGATGAAATATGAAATGAAGTCTGTGTTGATCACGTAGATGACTCTTTTCAGCATGTATGAAAACTAAGAGGCTCACGAATCCTTCACACCAGGCAGCACTAAGACCGACATGACCGGGTTTCATTACGGAGACAAACGCAGCTCACGCAGTCGTGACTGCATGAGCCACAGAGGGATATTAGTGGGAATAGCAGTACAGCGCAGCAGGAGGTGATTCATCAGTCAGATTGGGTTTGTCTTTAAAAACTAGTTGCGAGGGAGTGCATTAGCCTGACTAACAGAAAGAGTGCGTCATTGTGTGTCGTGAAGCTGTTCGTTGAGTCATGATGGATGGAAGTGGTGAAAGGGCACAGCTAATGACGGCAACTTTGATATGACAGTTTGGACTCGGGGGATCCCCCTCCTTACAACATCAAGGGGGGGTTGTTCACAAACACCACTACGTAAGAGAAGCTGAGGCACATATGACACTGATTAATGGCACAGGAATCAATTAGCTCGACAACATCGACGTCGGCCCCGTGTGGTTACCGGCACTCAAATGATCAGAAGCTGGAGAAGTGACTTTGAAATGCAAACGAGGTACCTCAGGAAAAAGAGAGAAAGCCCATGGAGCCAGTGAATGTGTGTCAAAACACAATCAACTCCTCTGCCAGTCGCATGAGCCACGGCGTCATCTCCTGTTACACACGGTGCCGCTACGGTTAGCTCATTATTAATGGGTCTCGCTCCATCAGTGTGCACGGAGCAGATGGCAGACCCTCAGCAGAACGTGAGTGTACACGGCAAGCATCTACGTTCAATGTGCAAGGAGAAGGAGGCGGAGAAGAAGCAAAAGGGGCCGCCTGGCTGCTTCGAGGGATTCCAAACGTAATGTCACTGCTAATCCCATCAGGAATACACAGCTAAATCCGCCGCCGCCGGGCCAGAGTCACACAGATTGGCCGTGGCAGCAGCCATGGATGGGGTGGGCCTATAAATAGGACTGCAGAACCACAGCCTCTGGTGCTGTCAATGGGGACTGGGTGGCAGACGACTCTCCGCCGACAGTGGGTGGTCGCGAGGGGAGAGGAGAGGATTCCCCCTGTGACTCAAAGCCAAAACGCTCGTCCCCAATGTCATGCGCTCGCTGTGACACACTCGGGCAGAGCGGCCGCGAGGCGCAGCAGCAGCAGCAGCAAACACACTCAAACGCTGCACTGGTTGGCTGTGACTTTGCGGGCTGCCAGACTGCTGAGCTGCGAGTCAGAAGATATGATTACATTTGGTGTTATGCTTAATACATCACAATAGTTGGGTTGCGAGTGTACAGTCTGCTGGCTCGCTGCAGGCTGTTGAGAACATTTCAGGTTGGTATCATCACAGCTGAAGTCATTGAACTGGGAGGCACTGGAGAACACATTCTACATCGATCCAGCAATCATTTTGCAGTTGTGTTTTCCTTCAAGGTGTGAAAATACTACACACACCACATGAAGCAGTAAATAGTGGTGTTACATACAATATCTATGTAGTCAATACAAAATACATGTAAAGTAATAAGAACTAAGAGACATTAACAGGCTCAATAACAGAGGAACATAATGATTAGAGCTCTTGTAGGTAATACCTTAACTACCCTAATGTTAACTCTTGTCATTAACAGCAACAAAACCAAAGCGTTAATGTTCATCTCAACTGTCAGTTGTGAGTCGTTTATATTATAGAAAAACACAACCTGCAAACCACATATTTGTTTCTGATCGCTAACGCTTCAACTTAAATGTCTGCCTCATTCTGACTAAGGCACAAAAAGACCTGCTTTACTGGCAACAAGTGGCAATGACAAAGCCAGGAATTTAAAAAGTAAATTTCTATAATCCTGTCAGCCGATTAACTGATTAATACTCAAACAGATTTGGTCCAACTGAGTCCAAAGGATAGATAAATATATGTGAAAGGGATAAACCTTGGAAGGCGTATGCTGCTGATTGTTGATGTTACTATGACAGAAAAACGAGTGCATCCATTGCTTAGGCAGAAAACGACATAGGCCTACTGTATGTCTACATTCAAGTGAGAAAGCCCACTAGCGGCCGTAGAAGTTATGACTCTTGTCTGCTGGGAACAATGGCAGAAACTGTGATGCTGTTACAGAGCAACACAGTCCACAGTGGGAGGGGATCGGGGTGGATGGATGGGTCAAAAACAATGTCAGACATCATTTCCTGTTTCCTGCCGCGTGTCGGTGTTGGTTCTTCCTAACCATTAACACAACTGTTCTCCAACCCTAACCCCAGTTGTTTATTGTTGTAGCCGTGACGACAAAGCTCCCCTAACCCTAACTAAGTGGTTGTTGCGCCTGAACCGAACCAATTCACCATAGCGGTCTGGGCTTAGAAAACCTTTTCATTTGTGATACAGCGACGTCCTGTGGATGGTGGCTTCAGATCAGAAAACACTTACACGTCATTCTGGAGGGCATGGACCAACAATGCATTTTGTTGTTTGCTTTGGAGGACTTGTTGCGCTACCTACAGACGAGTTTAGAAACTAGTTAAATTTGCTCCGTTACACTTGAGTAACTGTTTGAAAAAAATGTTCTTCTAAAAATAGTTTTCCTGCACCATACTTTTTACTTGTACTTGAGTAGATTTGTGAAGAAAACACGTTACTCTTACTCCGCTACATTGGGCTACACTCGCCTCGTTACTTTTAAAAAATGTGTGCTTTTTTACATTAATTCTACATATTCTACGCTTTATTTTTAATGCAACCGCAGGGGGGCACAAGCCAGTGTCTTCATGTGCCAGTCCCAAGTCTGGATAAATGCAGAGGGTTGTGTCAGGAAGGGCATCCGACGTAAAACACATGCCAAACTAAAAATGCGAATCGTGACAATGACTTCCATACCGGATCGGTCGGGGCCCGGGTTAACAACGACCGCCACCGGTGCTGTTGACCTACAGGGTACCGGTGGAAATTGGATTACTGTTGGTCGAAGACAAAGAAGGAGAGGAGGAAGGTGTGTTCGTAGGCAGAGAGAGAAGAGGAAAGCTAAGAATGTAGGTCTGACAGTAGGGACTTTGAATGTTGGAACTATGACAGGGAAGGCTAGAGAGTTGATTGACATGATGCAGAAAAGGAAGGTGGACATACTGTGTGTCCAGGAGACCAGGTGGAAAGGTAGCAAGGCTAGAAGCTTAGGAGCAGGGTTCAAGTTGTTCTACCATGGGTCGGATAGGAAGAGAAATGGAGTAGGAGTTATCCTGAAAGAGGAGTTTGTGAGGAATGTTCTTGAGGTGAAAAGAGTGTCAGACAGGTTGATGAGCCTGAAGCTGGAAATTGAAGGGGTGATGTTCAATGTTGTGAGTGGTTATGCCCCACAGGTAGGATGTGAGTTAGAAGAGAAGGAGAAATTCTGGAGTGAGTTAGAGGAAGTGATGCAGAGCATCCCCAGAGGTGAGAGAGTGGTGATTGGTGCAGATTTCAACGGGCATGTAGGTGAAGGGAACAGAGGTGATGAGAATGTGATGGGCAGGTTTGGTCTTCAGGACAGGAACGCAGAAGGACAGATGGTGGTAGACTTTGCAAAGAGGATGGAAATGGCTGTAGTGAACACTTTCTTCCAGAAGAGGCAGGAACATAGGGTGACCTATAAGAGCGGCGGGAGAAGCACTCAGGTGGACTACATCTTGTGTAGACGTTGTAATCTGAAAGAGACCAGTGACTGTAAAGTAGTGGTAGGGGAGAGTGTAGCCAGACAACACAGGATGCTAGTGTGTAAAATGACTCTGGTGGTGAGGAAGATGAAGAGGACAAAGGCAGAGCAGAGGACGAAGTGGTGGAAGCTGAAAAAGGAAGAATGTCGTGTATTTTTCAGGGAGGAGCTGAGACAGACTCTGGGTGGTCAGGAAGTGCTCCCAGATGACTGGACCACTACAGCTAATGTGATCAGGGAGACAGGTAGGAGGGTACTCGGTGTGTCATCTGGAAAGAGGAAAGTGGACAAGGAGACTTGGTGGTGGAACCAGGAAGTTCAGGAGTGTATACAGAGAAAGAGGTTAGCAAAGAAGAAGTGGGACACTGAGAGGACTGAAGAGAGTAGACAGGAGTACAGGGAGATGCAGCGTAAGGTGAAGGTAGAGGTGGCAAAGGCCAAACAAAGAGCATATGAGGACTTGTATGCTAGGTTGGACACTAAAGAGGGAGAGGTGGATTTGTACAGGTTGGCCAGACAAAGAGATAGAGATGGGAAGGATGTGCAGCAGGTTCGGGTGATTAAAGATAAGGATGGAAATGTATTGACAGGTGCCAGGAGTGTGATGGGAAGATGGAAGGAGTACTTTGAAGAGTTGATGAATGAGGAAAATGAAAGGGAACAAAGAGTAGAAGAGGTGACTGGTGTGGAGCAGGAAGTAGCAAAGATTAGCAAGAGTGAAGTGAGGAGGATGGAAGTGTCTAGGAGAGGTGGCAGTAGAGTTTCTGAGTATTTTGTTTAACAAGATCTTGGAGAGTGAGAAGATGCCCGAGGAATGGAGGAGAAGTGTACTGGTGCCAATTTTCAAGAACAAGGGAGATGTGCAGAGCTGTGGCAACTACAGAGGAATAAAGCTGATGAGCCATACAATGAAGTTGTGGGAAAGAGTAGTGGAAGCTAGGCTAAGGGCAGAGGTGAGCATTTGTGAGCAGCAATATGGTTTCATGCCTAGAAAGAGCACAACAGATGCAGTGTTTGCTTTGAGGATGCTGATGGAGAAGTACAGAGAAGGTCATAAGGAGTTGCATTGTGTCTTCGTAGATTTAGAGAAAGCGTATGACAGGGTGCCGAGAGAGGAGCTGTGGTATTGCATGAGGAAGTCTGGAGTGGCAGAGAAGTATGTTAGAATGGTGCAGGACATGTATGAGAGCTGTAAGACCGTGGTGAGGTGTGCTGTAGGTGTGACAGAGGAGTTCAAGGTGGAGGTGGGTCTGCATCAAGGATCGGCTCTGAGCCCCTTCTTGTTTGCTCTGGTGATGGACAGGCTGACGGATGAGGTTAGACAGGAATCTCCATGGACTATGATGTTTGCGGATGACATTGTGATTTGTAGTGAGAGCAGGAAGCAGGTGGAGGAGAATCTAGAGAGATGGAGGTCTGCTCTGGAAAACAGAGGAATGAAGCTTAGCCGCAGTAAGACAGAATACATGTGTGTCAATGAGAGGGACCCAGGTGGAACGGTAAGGTTACAGGGAGCAGAGGTGAAGAAGGTGCAGGACTTTAAGTACTTAGGGTCAACGGTTCAGAGCAATGGAGACTGTGGAAAAGAGGTGAAGAGGCGAGTGCAAGCAGGTTGGAACGGGTGGAGAAAAGTGTCAGGTGTGTTGTGTGATAAAAGAGTCTCAGCAAGAATGAAAGGAAAGGTGTTCAAGACGGTGGTGAGACCAGCGATGTTGTACAGCTTAGAGACAGTGGCACTGAAGAAAAGACAAGAGGCAGAGCTGGAGGTGGCAGAGCTATAGATGTTGAGGTTCTCTTTGGGAGTGACGAGGACGGACAGGATCAGGAACCAGTACATCAGAGGGACAGCTCATGTTAGATGTTTCGGAGATAAAGCCAGAGAGGCCAGATTGAGGTGGTTTGGACATGTTCAGAGAAGAGACTGTGAATATATTGGTAGAAGGATGCTGAGGTTGGAGCTGCCAGGCAGGAGGTCTAGAGGAAGACCAAAGAGGAGATTTATGGATGTAGTGAGAGAGGACATGAAGTTAATTGGTGTGAGTGAAGAGGATGCAGAGGACAGGGTTAGATGGAGGCGCATGATTCGCTGTGGCGACCTCTGAAAGGGAACAGCCGAAAGGAAAAGAAGATTCTACGCTTTATTTTTGCCAGAGAGATGCCGCATCAGTACATCTACAACGTGACTCCGTTCCACCAATCAGATGTAGCAACAATTATCGTGTAACTCGGTTTGTGTTACTCTTAGTCTTGTTAGTTTACAGAATTCCAGACCTTCAAATAGACCCTTTTAGTGTGAAACATTTCATTAGATGGTGCCAAAAGCTAAGCAGACCACTATATTTTTTCTATTGATGAATGAATTAACGTTAGCTACCAACTATCACAAATTATGAATAGTCAAGATGGTATTTTTGTCTGT
This sequence comes from Coreoperca whiteheadi, assembly GCA_011952105.1. Taxonomy (NCBI): domain Eukaryota; kingdom Metazoa; phylum Chordata; class Actinopteri; order Centrarchiformes; family Sinipercidae; genus Coreoperca; species Coreoperca whiteheadi. Next base: position 27,849,063 of record CM022490.1, on the reverse strand, counting down.
GTGATTACATTGTGTCTAAAAAAAAATGAATTACGATCAAACGTTTACTCAGTTTTCGAGTAGTTTTTTCACCGAATACCTTTTTACTCTTACTTGAGCAATTTTTTGAATGTCTACTTTTTACTTCTGCTTAAGTAAAATTATTTTAAGGTAAAGCTACTCTTACTTGAGTACAATTGTAGGCTACTCTACCCACCTCTGGTTTAACAGTGGCACATTGATTTATAACAGAAAAAACACACCTGGATCAGGTGTCCAGGTATTCTGTCCATTGCATAAAATTAACAGACTCCTGCCGGCCAGGCGGTATCGAGAATTCTCAGTGACCATGGTTGTCAAGTTTAGCACTCATTGTATGTCACCCCCATTTAGTTATTTTTATCTGTGACTATTTTTTATTGGCCCCAATTTACTTTTTTGAACATTTGCTGGCTGCATGGCCTCTCCCAACCCGAGTCACACAGTTAGCTGTCTGCTGTGTGAAGCACACACTCACCCACTCTGATATATATATATTTTTTATCTGGTATTTGACATCATGCGCACCAAAAAGTGAAATAAGTTTCTAAAATAGATCTTAAAATTGACAGATTCTGTTGAGTTTCGTAAAGGGTGACAGGTACATTTTTTTTCAAATGCAAACAGCTGACATATTTCTGGTGGATCTCTACAGCTCCTTAGGGTGACTCCATAGTTGTTGTTGCATATGCTGTGGCTGTTGCTGTCAGAAGCTGCTTGGACGTGAGCGTCCGTGACAGTGGCACAAAGTGAAACAGTTGATCAGGAAGTCAGAACTCTGAGCTAACTAGCAGCTCCACAAAGCCGCTGCTGTAGCTGAGTGGCAGCACTGAATCCTCAGTGCGTTTAGGAACTTGCCTCGAGTAGCGTGATCCAGCGGACGGATTATGCAGATCCAGAAACGTGCATCACAAAGACGAGAAAAAGACTTGCAGAGTGTGACACGAGTCACAGTCATGTGTTTTCTTGTGACTGCACTCGTACATGGCTAAGTTGCTGAATGGATTACGCGCATGTGCGCACGTGAGTGAAGAAGTGTACTCAGGAAACTCACACAGAGAGGTGTTCATCGCAGAAAGGGATTATTTTCTTTGGAAGAGAAATCTCCCCTGACGAAGTCGCACGCTGCTGACAGATTCACAGAGTACAACACGTCTACAGAAAAGCCTATTGGTGGCAGTAATAGAGAAACATATTAGTAACTCACACTGCTATGATAGAAGTCCATGTCTTAATGCACGCTTTTGGCCTTACATCAACTGGACATGTTGAAAAAGTCCAATACCAATGAAATGGTATCAAGCTGTTTTATTTAGTATTATGAATGTTGTTAAAGATTTAATTGTGATGCAGGGTTGGTGTAAAGTAGATAAGCAATGTGAGGAGACCAAATTCATGACTCTAAGTTTAAACCAGCACAAACACTAGAAGGGAAAACGTGCGCTCACAGGTCCAAGATCACAGCAGTGTAACACACAAATAAATCATATTATGCTGTGTATAGACAGTAGAACAGAGAATGATATTCCTCCATTTGAGTCTCTCCAGCAAATCCTTCACCCAATCGCTTACAAGTCTGCAAAAAAAAACTGCACGAAATGAGGACAAGCTCTAAATCAAAATGCAAACCGAAGACACCATTTTAATATTCGCTGACTGCGCCGGAGGCAGGTAAAATGTCTTCTGACAATTTCAGGGTTAAAGTTGGTTCACAGCCATGGTTCAGGTGTTTTCACTTGTTTTCCTGATTAGACCTCAAGCCATTTCCAGCACAGCTTCTCCCAACTCCAACATGAGCAGAGGTCTCATCAGCCAAAACTGAAAACACCTGTGTGGGTGTGTAGTCCGCTCATCAGTACCAAAGTACCTAACTATATATGTGTATATATATATATATATAAAGCTCATATCTATTCTAGATGGATATATGGATATGATTTCATGTTAACAATGTTTTGATGTTGAGTTGAAAAACCAGATACAACGTACTGCTTCATGACTACGTTACACTGATGGAAGACGGATTTCTTTCACCTTTTGCAGAGAAATCAGCGATGCCTCTGTAGAATACACACTTCCCGTACAGACAGCACAAAGCAGTTGTGGAAGTTCACAGTAATTGGGAAGTGAGGTTTATTTTCAGTAAAGGGAACACAACATAGTTTTTGCAGGTTTTAGTTCTATTTCTACAAATCACACTGATGACCATTTTCTAAAGCACAGTGTGTAGTGATTTCAGAATGTGCTTTTCCATCTTCGAGAGATGTAGAGAAGGTGTTCCATCACAGTGAATATCGTGTTTGCTTCTGTTTTTGACACTTACCTTTTCAAAGCCATCTTCACCTTGAACTGCGTCACCACAGAATAGCACAACCCTGTTCGCAGCCGTTCGCATCTAAAATGCACCGGAAGCGGCGACTCAGTGCAGGTGTTTGTTTGTTTGTCCGTGGCGTTTGACGCTTTGTCTTTGCAATTTACAGCGCGTTTCAGCTGACATGGTGCATGGTGTTCAAAAAAACCAATGTGAGGTTCAAGTCTGTTCGTTGATTTTCAGATTTCAGATTGTTCCGTTTGGCTCTTTATGAAGAGCCTGCATCCTGCTCTAAATGATCTTTACTGAAGATTTAAGCAGCAGCAGCATGAAGACGAAGTTCATACAAGAAGACTGTTAAAATGTAAAAAAAAAAAACCCACGAAACATTAGAGAACACTCCACGCCGTCACTGCTTATGTCTGTTAGCTCTGCAGCAGCAGGGCGCCTGGTCAGAGCTGCTGTACTGGTAGCAACATCTCAGTAATGAAAAGTGACTCGAGTAACCAGCTGACCTCTGCAGCTCTCACCCCTGGCTCACCCCACAGCCCCCCCCCTCATGCTGATCGGTACGCAGACAAGCGACAGACTGTTGGTGATGTGTAAAACCAGAGTGGGGAGAGCTTAACAACAACTCTCACCTTTTCTATACTACATAGGAGCTTCTCTCTTCCACGTTGTCACATACTGTACTTGATCGTCACACAAACTGCTTCAGCCCCCGTGACGATCGAGTCTGCGATCAAGCTGCTGATCGTGTCTGCATGAGGAAATACTTTTCACCACCTCTCCATCAAACGCCTGGGCATGGACTTGCATGCAAAGTGATAAATAGTTTTTTTGCTCTCATTATTCTGCAGCTGAGTTGCTAATTTGTTTGCTGGTTCCTGAATATTGCAGAATAGACCTTAATGAGCTCTGGGCCTTCCATGTTTTCCCTCAGGACTTTGTAACTTTTAGGAAAGCTAAGGACAACAAATAAATTTGTATCCTCACTACGCTTTGTACTGCTTCTACTTCACTACTATTTGTATTATTATTATCTTTATTGCCTTTAGCCATGGAGGTTGTTTGTCTCTGTTAGTTAGCAGGATATTTCCAAAGCGTGTTGACAGATTTCTATGGAATTTACTGGAAAATGAAGCGATGGGTCAAAGAACAAATTATTTATTCTTGGTTTGCATCCAGGAATGTATCAAAGGACGTTTTTAGTTTTTTTTTGTTTCATTTATTTATTGAATTTTCAGCATGGAACATCTAAATCAGAATCAGAATCAGAATCAGAAATACTTTATTGATCCCCGAGGGGAAACTCTTTGCAACAGCAGCTCACTGTCACGTCAGTGCACACAAGAATGGAAGTAAAAAGAAAAAATATAATACAGGTAACTACAAAGTGGGTATAAGTATAAATTCAAAATTAAATAAGTGTAATGTACAAAGTGGGTTAACCGGTTGAGGTTAATATTACAGTATAAAGTAATAGTGCATGAGCTGTCAAGTTACGTGCAGCTTATTAACAATATATAATGGGACGGAGGATATTGCACAGCCGTACTAGAAGTATAAATAAGTATCACAAATTAAATTTAAAACAGGGTGTATTGCACAGTAGTTTAAGCACCGGATGTTCCCAAATTATGTCCAGTATTTCAGAGATGTTCATGATCAGTGTCCAGTTTAGTGACTTAGGGTCAGATCGACTAACACTCAGAGGGAGGAGTTATAGAGTTAAACAGCATGTATGAACATTTTGATTGTATGCAGTCATTATTCCACACGTTAATACCCCAGTAGATACCTCCCCTAACCCCCAACTTCCCATAGAAAAAGTAATTAACCAAGTAACTTAAATGAACTTCAATAAAAGTAAGAGGGAGAGAAAAAAAACATAAAAATGGGTGGGAAGGGGGGGGGGGGTAGTAACAGCCAAAGCCTTTTGAACGGTGACTGGAAGGTTAGCGCCAACTGCCATTCCAAAAATGGCCAATAGCGGGTTTGTGTCAAGATCTATGGCAAAGGCGCCCCCCCAGCGTCTCATATATTCTAGTCCAGCAATCAAATCACTTAGGATGTTCCCATAGCATATGAATGCTTGCACCTATTGCATTCATCAGTGACAGAGGGGTATATTTTAGCAAGCTTAGCATTGGTGTAGTAAACCCTATGCAGAATCTTACATTGTACAAGGCAGTGTCTTGCAACAAGTTAAAGGACTTCTTAACATTGAGACATTGAGAACATGTTGTAACTCTTTTTTTCCATAAACTACTGCAATATTGGATCAGGACCCCATGATCACTATTTATATTTCCATGTAGATATGGGTCCAGATGCAGACAGCAGCCTGGCTCTACCACGTCGGTTCAGAATGACATATTTTAACATCCAATGAATGGACTGAAGTTTTGTACAATTCAGTTCAATTTAATTCAATTCAGAACTTTAGTCAGGACACACATGGTACAGAAATGAATGTTTCTTCTTCTTTTCCTTTCGGCTGTTCCCTTTCAGAGGTCGCCACAGCGAATCATGCGCCTCCATCTAACCCCGTCCTCTGCAACCTCTTCACTCACACCAATTAACTTCATGTCCTCTCTCACTACATCCATTAATCTCCTCTTTGGTCTTCCTCTAGACCTCCTGCCTGGCAGCTCCAACCTCAGCATCCTTCTACCAATATATTCACAGTCTCTCCTCTGAACATGTCCAAACCACCTCAATCTGGCCTCTCTGGCTTCATCTCCAAAACATC